>JAODUE010091138.1:0-13883 GCA_027564755.1 Amblyopsis hoosieri
ACACACACACACACACACACACACACATCCCGTGAGTAAAGCCATATATCTGACGAGGGGAGAGCTCCAATTGTGCATGGGGGTGGGGGGGGGTGATTGAGTATGTGTGTGTGTGTGTGTTTGTGTGTGTGCGTGGGGGGGGTTAGAGTCCGCTAGAGGAAGCAAGAGGTCTCGGCGACCCACTGCACTTCCTCAGCCAACACACACACACACACACACACACAGCCAAGACACCATGTGCACTGTGAGCACCGCTGGACATCCTCCCAGCTCTGCTGAGCTCCACTTCCCCTAGCAACAAAGCTCCATGGCCCCTAGCAACACAGCTCCACTGGCCCCTAGCAACACAGCTCCATTGGGCCCCTAGCAACACAGCTCCATGGCCCCTAGCAACACAGCTTCATGGCCCCTAGCAACACAGCTCTACTGGCCCCTAGCAACACAGCTTCATGGCCCCTAGCAACACAGCTCCATTGGGCCCCTAGCAACACAGCTTCATGGCCCCTAGCAACACAGCGCCACTGCCACTGGAAATGTATCCACGTGAAGCTGAAAAATGGTGCCAGCTATTTATGAAACCAGCAAGTTGAAAGATGCGTGTCCTATTTTTTGTGTGTGTCTTTCTAAGATGCTGCCACATTTTTACCTCCGACCAATCGACAGACAGGCTACTTTATTGTCCTCGTGGATGTAGCCTTGTGTAAGCTAGCCTCGTGTGTTTAGTAATAGCAATAAGAATAAGAAAATAACATCAATTAGTAATAGGCCTACTGTTGAAAGTGTCTTCCCTGCTCAACAGGTGAATGGGGACAAACCCAACTAACAAGCTAACAAACAAGCTAACAAGTACAACACACAGGGAAGCTAACTCCCCCAGCAATCAATAGCTGCCATTCTGCCGTGTTGTAGAACAATGTAGACAAGCACAGCAGTGAGAGGCTTCAGAGAGAAGACATTCCCCCGTTATCGCACGCCTGGAATGTAATTATCCAGCTAAGGGAAGGACAGTTCACTGCAGCTCAACACACATAATGTTCTGAGTGCGTTCCTTGTGCAGGCCTATTCCTGGTGCGTTCCCTCCTTGTAAGTTCCTGGTGCGTTCTGTGAGTGTGTCTTGTGCATTTTTAACGGACAATGCCCTTCATTGGGTCTGACGTACAACTGCTATTGAATTTGCATCCATTCATTTTGATTCTGTTTTCTGTATTTTTATCCTTTTTGTACAGGACTAGGATGTGTGTGTGTGTAAATACTGTAAATACAGTACCGGACAGGCCTATATGTATATAGACTTATATGAAGGTGCTTTTATTGTCACATACATGTAGCGACATTTGTTCTCTGCGTTTAACCCATCCCTCAAGGGAGCAGTGGACAGCCGCTGTGCAGCGCCCGGGGACCACCTCCAGATATATGTCAGTGTCTCTGGTCACATGACACTGGCTGGAGAGAGTGAACCTAACATGTTCTTTGGATGTGGGGTAAACTGTGGGAGCACCCAGAGGAAACCCACGCAGACACGGAGAGAACATACAGACTCCACACAGAAAGGCCGGGACGAACAGGGTTTGAACCCGGGACCTTCTTGGGGCCACCGTGCTGCCCCACTAAATATGTCTATATACATAAGAACAGCATACAGTAGGCTATGTAACATGAACAGGTCACATGTAGGCCCATATCTGAACTGACATAGGACCTTCCAAGCTTCTCAGCCCTTCCTGCTTACGTTCAAGATTCCACAGTGTGCTACAAATGCTCTATCGTAAATGTATCTCCGATGTGAAATTACTTATCCAGTCCAACTGCCTATGGCAGCTTGCCAGTTCTGTCTCATTTGGAAGCAACATTTTCATTTTCGTCTGAGCATGTTGGAGCAGGGGAGTGCTGCACGCTGTACCTCATTATCACCACAAAGTCTCATTGTTTCACAGATAAGCCAGGTAGCAAATCAAACACAAGTCCTCCATTTGGCCCAAATGTATTAATGGTAACAATGAACCAAATGTTCACCCGCTGTATCATCATGGTATCACTGTGGTCAGAGGATGGAAGGCTGTGTACCCCAGTAGCAGGTGAGATGGAGGGGGGATGGGGGAGGGGGGAATATCTCTGTCTCCAGAGATATTTAAATAATAACAGAGATGGAGCATTGTAATTCATTTCAGTGGAATCATAAATGGAAAGTTTCTGGTCTCTTAAGTGGGCGTGTCACTAACGGCGTTTTACTGTGGACGCTGACGAGGGCAACGCCCAGACAGATACATCTACCATGCATGGCCTGGAACAGTCAGTTTACACCAAAACAGTTTGATGCAGAAATACTGTTGTGACCTCACCACAAAGCTACTATGACACCTGAATGCACCACAAAACTGCTATGACACCTGAATGTTATGACACCTGAATGCACCATGACGCTGCTATGACACCTGAATGCACCATGACGCTGTTATGACACCTGAATGCACCCTGACGCTGTTATGAAACCTGAATGCACCATGACGCTGCTATGACACCTGAATGCACCATGACGCTGCTATGACACCTGAATGCACCATGACGCTGTTATGAAACCTGAATGCACCCTGACGCTGCTATGACACCTGAATGCACCATTTCTGATCTCCAACTTTGGAGCAAACTAAAATTGTCAGCTATATAACACTTAATGCATATTTATTATTTATTTATGTATTTCATTGATTCATGTTGTTATGTGGAGACACACTAATCTTAAATAGGTGATGTGATAAAGTCCCAGTTATTATTCCTCTAATTTGTCATGATATGCGTCCTTTACTGTGTTATTCACTTATTGTGTTTGCAGTAGCCTATTATGTTTACTACATCATAGGCCTGCAATACACGTATGTACTAGGCTGCTGTATGGTAACACTATAGGATAACTAGTAGTCTTCCTTTCTGGTGGAGGTTGGATATCAAAACATCACAGATGAATAGAAAAGAAAGATCATCCCTGTGACATCCCTGGCCTGGATGTGGTTGGAGCTTAATTAGCCTTGATTGGCATCACCTGGCCGGGCATTATAAGACTGCTCCCAGCACACTATTCATTCTCTGACCCTCCTGGCACCACACATGCCATTTGTTGTTTGGTTTGATTTAGTTGGCATGCAACACGCACCACACATATTCAGTACATACACCTACAGACATTCACACCTCATCGTATGTTATTCTGTTAATGTATGTTAGTTTGGAGATTTGGGTTATGTTTAGTTTATGGTTTTTGACCATCCCAAGCCCCACCCCTTTCCCTTGTCCAACCTTGTTACTGTAACTAGGTTGGACAAAACAGCCTAGTAGACTATGGCAGGAAAACAGACAGTTGAAGGAAGGTTCTGTCAAATACAAAAAATGCTCAACAGTTATTGGACGACATGCAAAAAGGGGCAGGACTTTTGGTCAATTGGTGGACTGTGAGAAGATATTTTCTGAATATAGCTGAATATTAGCTTACAATCGCTTACACACCTTTAACTGGATGCATACTGTATGTCAGATTTGTAAAGCTAAGAAAAGCTGTTGTGTGTTCTCAAACATTGTCCACTTAATGGTATAGTCAATGGCACAATAAGGAAACCAGAATGAATAGATAATCTGATTCTGACTGATTTCCTTGGCTGATGCTGAGCTCTCAAAGTTACTTTTTAATTTGTCCAATTCAGTAAATATTTACTCACGATTTGCTAGCTGCCCATTCCCTGTGCGTGCTGATACAATATTAGTGTTTCTACAGCCCTGGCTCTGTAAATAGTAACAAAGTGGTGCAGACCACACACAACAATATCCTAGCCTTCGCAATGTGTTTCCGATGTGTGGGGTGTTGCTTTTGAGGGAGCACCCTATGGCATTGAAGGGAGGGGTGTTTTTGTTTTGATCAAGCTCGAATATCAACAAGCTTTCTCCAGAGTGATTGACTACACCTTTAACTAACTTTGTGAGTTTATAGGTGAAGGGTTAGGTTAGCTCAAATATGCTGATTGATGGTTTGTGAAGTGATGTCATATTCCATTGGAAAAGTATTATATTAGTATACTTTTTTTAAATACAAAAATAAAAATACACTATTTTATTTTAAACCATTGCATGTCTGCTGTATTTTGTAATTTATTATGATACACTTACAATTCGGGTATTTGATATTTTAATAGATGTTGATCTGTTTTGCCCATCCCTGCTTATAGGCTATGCTGTTAGCTTTAGTCTCTGCCTCCTCCGTTCAACAGCACTACGTCACAGGCGGGACAAACTAGCGTTAGTTTAGTTAGGATTACCTCCTTTATGTGTGTGTGTGTGTGTGTGTGTGTGGGGGGGGGGGGTCTACTACTGCCAGTGTTTCTCTTGCGTGTGAGCGTGTTGGCACGTTTCCGTGCGCGTCCTCACCCTGAGCTCCTTGAAGAAGATACAGCTTCGGGCCCACTCCACGATGGCGAACAGCGTCTGGTCCGCCATGCGGCACATCAGGCCGAAGGTGCTGGGCTTGTCCTGCCGCCCGCGCCCGCCGTGGCCCGCCTGCTCCTGCGACAGGTGCGCCACGATCTTGCCCTGCACCGCGAGCTCGTCGGGGTCGCAGCGCAGCAGCTCAACCACCAGCGGCGGCAGGCTGGGCGGCTGAGGCGAGGCGGAGATGTACGCGTCCGGATAGGGGTATCCCGCGAGCGACTCCGGGGAACTGGTGTAGTCGGGGCACTCGGCCTTGATGGCCCGCCCGGGGAAGGCCGCGTATTGGTACTGGGGCGCCATATGGTGCGGCTGCATGGCCGCCACGCCCAGGGTCTGGGGTCCGTAGAGAGCCGCCGCGTCGTAGTCCGTCTGCGCAACGACAAGCGCGTTGGGGCCGGCGCCCAAGGAGGCGGAGGCGGGAGGCGGGAGCAGGCCCTTGGAGATGGGGGGAAGACCGTGCAGCGAAGCGGCGAAGCCATAGTCACTCTGCAGCGGGGAGACAGGCCCCGGGCCGGAGCCGCCGCCCTCCATCTTGAACCCGCTGGAGCGGATCAGCGCCTTCTTCTGTTGCTTCAGCGCGCGGTCCCGCTTGTACATGGGCCCGAATTTGTTGCGCCCCCCGCGCATGCGGTCCGCGCGCACCGCTGTGGTGGCGCGCGAGGGCACGAGAAACATAAGAGGATTATATTTATTAACATTATTAATACTAAACACAATAACATTATTAATACAAAAAACAACAACATATGACTTCGGAATAATATGCACATGTAGATATTAGCCTATTATTATTATTATTATTATTATTATTATTATTATTATTATTATTATTATTATATTAATAATACAAATAGTAATAATAACAATAATATTAATTCAAGTCAGTCAATATTCGAAATATTATACGAATGTTCAATAGGAACCAATGCACATTAATTTTTGGTTTCTGATATATTCCATGTGTGCAAAACAATTAATTATTCTTTCTTTCTTTCTTTCTTTCTTTCTTTCTTTCGTTCTTTTTCTTTTTAAATTAGCCTACGTGAACATCAGGCCTGCGGGTCATTCTCGTTTCCCTTCTAGGGATTAATAAAATCTCTAATGGCTCAGAGTTGAACTCCACGAAGTCTGAATACAGTACATGTCTGTGATTTAAAACGGGGGAGTGTTTTTTATTTTATTTTTATCAGCAAGTCAAGAATGTGTCGTTTTCCCACCACGGAAGCAGGTGCTTCTTTGCACCGCTACTCTCTGGGAAGCCTGGGAACTCACAAATGAAACCGCTGCACTAAAACGAGCCTTTTTAACCATCGTAATGGCTAGCCTATATCTTCATATGTGTTATTCGTAACATGTCACATCTATTCGGAATATTGGGATTAGAGAATTGACATGTTGGGAACAATTTGCCATGTGCTTGGAGGCAGTTTGTCACGGAGGTTTACCTTCTAATCGCATTCCGACGTTGAGGCATTTCTGAAAGCGGCAGAAGGGACATCTCTTCCTCTGTGTCTTGTCAATTTTGCATTCTTGGTTTTCTGCGCAAGTATACCTCTTATTATTCTGAACGGTCCTTTTAAAGAACCCCTGGGGAAAAACGAATAATATTATATATTTTGAATGATAGTAGTATATAGTACTATATATAGTACTATGTATAGTAAAAAGAAGTAAATACTAGTAATAACACACGGTCAAACGAATCATGCTCATGGATTTACATAAACCTATATATAGGCCTAACGTGCACTCCAGATTTTTTTCTACCATTTATGGATCAACGTTTGGAATTTATTATTATAATTCTGATTTAAATCTAATAACAATCGGTTTGCTCAAGTCAGTGGAATAGTTAACATTTTACAAATTAAATGTTTAAATTTTACCATATTGAGCATTTTACAATTTACCATATATATCTTAGAAGTCGGCTAGACTGTAACATTGTTTTTATTGTTTAGCTATATCTTAATAGACATATGGATTAGATGTCCTATATGTTCAATAATGAATATGTTATCGGCATGTAGTTAAATGAGCCTTACCTTACAACTTTCACATGTAAGAAGCCCGTAATGGTATCCCGAAACCTTGTCGCCACAGACGGGGCACAGTTCCTCCAAGTCTTCGTCATAGGTGTATTCCATAATCCTCAAAGTAACACCTGGTATTCGCACAAACAATTCACCTACAATTAGCCACATACGTCATGAAAGGGTTTAGTGATTTCGATCAAGATGACAAAAGTCCAAGGTTGGAGAATATTGCCTTAACGAGAAAATATAAAACAGGCTAAAAGCAGAATGTATGCTATTTAGGTTATAAGTGTAAATAGCCTACTTGTGTTCTTAGCGCTGGTAACAACAATTTTATAACTTTTGTATTCCCGTTTGTTTTAATGCTTTTAAGTATTTCATCAATTGATCAATTTCCTAATAAGCCTGGAAATGAATTCCGCAATACTAACATCTGAGGTTAAACAACAGAAACATCCACGAACTAAAGCACACGGGTTCTGCAGGCTCGGCGGCATCTTGCAGACCACCAAGGAGCCCCCCTCACGTACCTGCGAGCGCGCGCTCCACGCACGCACGCGCTGCTCAGATTTCTCACAGCTCTGCTGCACGCGCGCCGTGCACCACATGAACGACAGTGGGGCGCGCGCTCACGTCTCTCGAATGACGCGCGCTCTGTGCGCGTGCTCTGTCCAATGCGTGACGGACGCGCGCTCAAGGCGGCATACGCCCAGCGTGCGCGCACTCACGTGCAAACGTCAAGTCTGTGATACTTAGGTTTAAGTATTAGTTCAGTTTTTAATATTTAATTTGAGTGTGAATAGTGCTGCTATTTGTGTAATATATTATTAATAATAATAATAATAATAATAATAATAATAATAATAATAAATTATTATTATTATTATTATTATTATTATTATTATTGTTAAGTTAGAATTTCTTCATTTTAAGTTAAATGAGATATAAAAATATCCAACGATATCACGATATGTTTATTTTTCATAACACATTATTAGTATATAGCCTAATCTTCGATTATGATATTTCAATTGTAATAATATATATATTTTTTTTACCCATTGATACTTTAAATCAACAATAAAATATCCAAAACATTGGTATTTTATAAAGGCTGTGCCGTTACAGACCATTGCTCACAAAGCTCATCTTGCGTCTTAATTGATTTTCAATATCCCTTTCAACGTTTTCCTAATGGGATAAAGGGTAAATTTCTTTATAACATGCTTAATGATGACTAACCTGAATGGAGATTAATATGGCGTTCTAAAATTATTACAATAAAGCCTATGACTATATTATATTGTCATTATGTCCACAAGTGGCTTAGGTAACACACATTTAGCCCTAGGATGGATACTAACCCTGGTCGAATTAAAATTCACCCTTCCACGACTCCAACATAAAAATAATAAATAAAATAAAAACACCATTATTACATGCTCACTCATTAAGACACACACTTATACAAATAATAATAATAATTATTGTTATTATTATATTGTCATTTTAATAAGATGATGATGATAATAATAATAATAATAATAATAATAATCGTTATGTATTACGATATTATTAATTAATATTTAAAGTATTAGTCTACAATTAATAGAAGAAGACGAAAACATTAGCCTATATAATAGCCGTCATTGTTCTTAATTTTCAAAGACCTATTGCTAAGGCTATTGCTAACTTACCTTGAGCTTTATCTCCCAACATTTGAACATAAGACAGGTGCCGGTATCTAACGCTATTTTAGTAAGAATGTTGAAATAACCTAAATTAATGTAAGATATTGTTACGGCCTAGAGAGGTTGGGTTTTAATCCAGATAGACACAGGCTCTAGTCGTGTTATTGGAGCTAGGCGGTGTTGGGCTGTGCGAAAGTCCTTTAGTTTGGATCGACCTTAACTTGCACCCCTCTATCACGAAATTCCTCCAGAAAACTTCTATTGGTCGATGAACCCACGTGACCGCTCCGCGCCTGTGATGTCAGTTGGTGCCTGCTTAGCTGGAACGCTCAGAAACGTTTATGAACGTGCGTCTTTGTAACTGCCTATCTCTCTCGTCATAAATTCAACCAGTATGATCAACATAAAAAAACAAGAAGTGTGATAAAAATGACAAAATGCTGAATTCTTTTTTTTTTGTTGGGACATGAATCACAATAATCTCCTTGTAGATTGATGATTTGTAGAGAATGTAAATTCCCTAGAAATTACTGAAGCATATAAGACTTGGACTGCATGTACACATATTCCACTTCTGGTCGGGACTCGGGACATATTTTTTATTTCAGTATATTGCAGAGCATAGGCTAGTATACTTGCCGAGTGTTTGTTTGCATGCACAGCTGTTATTTGAAATGTTGGAAAAGTCTAAGTTTGGGACGTTGCGTTATTCTAGCCATATTCAAAATGATGGTGCAATAATAAAGCTGTTCGTCTTCGTCAAGGATAATCTGCAGTCCCACATCTCGCATGTATGTATTGCTTCATCTTCAATCATGTTATAAACCAGTAGGTTTTTGTTTGAGGAGGAAGCCCATGAGTACATTGTATTATTGTTAGTATGTGTCTCTGATTTATTCTATAGCCAGAAATGTAAACAATGCTTCCACTGAAAAACTGAATTATAATAAATCTTTTCTGCAAAACTTTAGAAGACTTCTCGATATGACAAAAGGTCTTTCTGTACTGTAGATTTACATATAATGGGCATTTGTACTATTAATGATTACAAGAAGAAAAATACATATTTATATGTGTATGACTGGCCTAAAGAAACATACAAAATTCAGCGGAAATACATTTGATGTTGATAGTGACAGTAAATAATTACAGAGACAGGACATTTTGCCTGGTAAGCGTTATAAACTGTAAACGCGCGCCTATTCTTGGATTTGTGCAGGAAACAGTGGGCGGTTTGCACGGATCTGTCAGGCCGCGCTAAAGGGGTTATTGTGTGGAGACATTGATTTGTTATAGAAACGACGAACAAAGCTAAGTGTACTATAAGTATTGCCTGCAAGACAGGAAAGGACAAAGCTGACTTAAGTTAACACAAAACACCATATTTCCAGTAGTCCTATAGTTGTCCTCGATCAGGCTATTTCCCGTTATTGAACATTCATTTTACAAAAATATTATTGTATAACGTCTTCGGCCTTCATCACATATTATTCATTGATCATAGGCTATATGATCTTATAGTCTAATTTGCCCATTGGCAGAAATAAATGGGTGTTTTAATGTTTTAATCAAATCATATATCCGGGCTGTAAATATGTCATGGATGTACTTTTCGAATGTGTGCAAAAATACTTTGTAGGCAACTTTGCCGACATGCATATAAAGCGCAGCTCTCGTATGTCCCCATACTTGACAAGCTAAGACATATAGGCCTAAATGCCTATGGCTTATATATACATGGACATCTATTTAGATAGCCTATGCTGCACTGCAATACATGTCAGAATTGGCCCAAAACGAAGGCGCGCGACGTCGAGTCAGCAAAAGTTATAGGCTGCTGCTTAGGCGATAATATCTATCCATCAGTTTCACCCCTGACCCCCCCCCCCCCTAACCCGAGGCCTGACAAGGTCTACATGAGCCTATATCTGAACCACCGTCTATGAGGGACCACAAACAACAACCTGCCTGAGTTAACGTATGCGGAGCGGAGGAGGACCAACTGACTTATGGCCTTATCTGCTGTTTTTCTCCGCTTACCGTTTGTTTTGCTTGCGTGCTGTGGCTAAAGGCACGCCGGCACAAAAGCTCTGTCTCGGTCTCCCAGATATATTTGTATAATAAATAAGGAGTAAGGGCTGTGGCACAGGCTCGTTGTTTTGTCTTCTCGTTCTCGTGCCCCCATGCCGCTTGTGCCTGGGGTGGCAGAAAGCGGTCGAGATAGCGCGCAGCAATCACTCTGGGTGAAAGTTTGCGTTTGTGTGTATTTCTTTAAGAGAATATGCATATGGACTCTCGGATCCGAATAACAGCCCACTTCGGCCTACAGTCTTGCATGGTTTATACATTCGCTTCGATTTGGTTCTGATGTCCGAATAAGAAAGGAACATTTTGATATTTTGCTGATATTGTTTTTCTTCGGTGTCCTCACGCATGTCCTTGACCAAATACACCACAGCAAACCACTTAGAAGAGGGAAATTAAATAGAAAAGACGACAATAGCACACCGAGAAAGTAGGGCTTTCCTCTGGTGACATCGTGCAAGGTCAAAGAAGAAACAAATTACCATAAAACAAAGCATAAGGACAATTTTATTTTAACCACTGGCGCCTGGCCAGAATTCAACCAGAATACTTATCATTTGAGATATACAGGTGTGGGGAAACTATACGCTACATGGGTGGCATTTGTGCAAGTGGTTTTAACCCTACTACAACTTGTTTGATAGACTTTCGCCCCCTGCTGACGTATTCTATCCACTGACAATTTATATTATTCTTGCAGGCCAATTCTTATGAAACATGGGAAAATCACGACACGTTTAGTCTTCAACTGTATTATTACGTTATGGCAAATGAGTAGTCATAGTGCCATGTCAATAACCAGTGCAATAACAATAGCTTTTGAGGACAGATGCAACAATAGCCTATAGAGAAACGCTGTTATATGTTATGCTATCAAGGTTAAACGCGGTGACAGCCTCTAAAATATGTCCCTTTATACGTCATGAGTGGATGGGCTTCTCTCTTGGATTTAACCTGGTTTGGTATAATATACTGCAGAGTAATATTTCGCCTTCACAGGATAATAGCATTGACATATTCAAATGATTTAGTCCACGGAATAATAAAGGCCACCATCATACCTCCATCCGCAGACATAACAGAAACAGCAAATTACAAGTGTAATGCTTAATCTGAAATATTAATGAAATATGAAATGGCGTGGCACATTCGCGTTCCCTTCACCATATTCAACAACACTGGTTGTACGTACAGTGTTGTTTGTTTTGTTATGTTAGTCCAACTTCGCCCAGTATAGTCTTCGCATCACATTATGCTATTTTATGTCCGCGAGGTGTCTGACTAATTTATAAAGACAAGCAAAAACGAAAAACTTTACATACCTAATCAAAATAGCAGTAAGCTATATCATAAAGATAAAGGTATAATAACGAGTATGCCTATGCTATCTGAACCAACAGAGTCACGTTATTTACACAAAATATATACACCGACATTTAGACACCGACTATCAACTTGATGACTTTTTAAACACGGTATATGAATATTTACAATCCGACAACATTCCGATTGGCAGAGTAAATATTATTCACACAACCTCCCCCAAATAGTCCTTGACCCACAATGCCCTTCTGGGATAAGTTGGAGTGCGATCTTGTTTTAATTCGTATCGTAACAGAAAAAGAGGAGAAAATCGATGCATGTGTTTTCTTTTAAAACGTATTTAATCTTAATTTTCTTCTTTAGATTGAAGTTCAGTTTGGAAAGACGCCACTGTGAACCGCAGTGTTGGGATATGTGGGTTATTATGCGTTATATTATCTGGACACCAGCAGATGTTCAAGTGTAAACCCGTGCCAGAGCCGTATTCTTGTTCAAGGCTACATAACTGGTTGGTAATTAGCGCTCATAAAAGAAGAACCCTTGCTAAAAAATATTTGGACAACAGACAAAGCCAACGTGAATTACTTTGAAAATGGAGTGGGAAAAATGCTAGCTCTGCACTTTACCTGAATGGATTCTCTTTGGCTCATGTCAATAAAAAGCGCTGCCACAGTTACAGAAACACCGCAGGAGGTACCCTACACTGTTTAACGTTGTAATCACGGGGAAAGTAAGACTGTGAGAGGGATGAAGAGAGATGGACGGAGGAAGATGGAGAGAGAGAGAGGGAGAGAGAGAGTGTATGTGTGTGTGTGTGTGTGTGTGTGTGTGTGTGATGGAGATATAGACTAAAAGAGATAGGCTACATTTGCATAATAACCTATTTGACAGAGGAAAAGCGGGCGAACACCCAGAGACCCGGGGGAGAGATAATTAGCGCTAGGATAACGTTTTCCTTTTCTTTTTCTGTTTTTATTCGCTTAGCGCGTGCAGAGAAGCGGAAATGGCAACCGCATCAAGATGGACGCGCGGGAGCAAGGTTATACACCCCCCCCCCTCCTCCCCCTCCCCCGCCCTGGAAGTGTGTCAGTTGACGAGGGGTGAGGGATGCGCACGCCTCTTATCAGGGTCCGGGTTCTAGTGTCAGGGTCAGTGGGAACAAGACTACGGGGGGGGGGGGGGTTAGAACGGTAGAGAAGACCACACCTGGTGCAGCCACGCTCCCGGAGCGTGGCGGGGAGAACATGCTGGCGGGGGTCTGGTGTGCCGGGAACATCTAGGGAAGTCATCCTTGACACGTTTCGCCGACTGACGTAAACAGCCTACAGTGCGAGTAGCGACACCCCAAATATTTGTACAGCGCACCGGGTCCTACTGCGCCTCTTCTTCTCCAGCGGGAACGCGATGACGCACCAGCGTGCGTCACTCGAGGCACGTTGTCATGTTTTTGAACCCAATTGCCTCACTGCAAGGCAGATGCAAATGAAAGTACAGTCTGCCTCCAGACTATTGACTCTGCTCTTTTGGATGCATATGTTTACCTGGCATAATTGCAGTGTCCAATATTGGCCTACTTATTGTACATATTTTTGGTTAGATGCTTTTGCTGAATGACAATGTAAAAGTATGAAGATCAAATAATCATGAATTACCCTGCCCCCACCCATTTCAG
This sequence comes from Amblyopsis hoosieri, assembly GCA_027564755.1. Taxonomy (NCBI): domain Eukaryota; kingdom Metazoa; phylum Chordata; class Actinopteri; order Percopsiformes; family Amblyopsidae; genus Amblyopsis; species Amblyopsis hoosieri. Next base: position 13,278 of record JAODUE010091138.1, read on the forward strand.
CCCTTAGACTGTCAGTGTCAGCTATAGGCCAATGCAATCAGTAGCTATGGCAACCTCTACCACTGTTTCTGTCAAGCAATATACATTAATGGCATTGTTGAAAGTAAAATGTGTATGTTTGCTGACAGTGCTCATCTATCCCGATTGACAACCTGAAGACGAGACACGATGTTGGGACTAAATCAAAACCAAAACAATATTGCATGAATGAGTTGTGACCCTGGGAAATCTTGTCTTCTCAGAACCAGGCCTGCCTGATTAAGGCGTGGTCCAAAGCCACATGGGTGTGTGTGTGCGTGCGCGCGCGTGTGCGAGTATCCTATACCCGTCTGCACAGTAACAGGACGTTGGACAATCATTAGTTTGCCCCGATTCCACAACCAGTCCCGTTCATACAGATTAAAGATGGCTGTCACAAGCTACACATGGACACCCACACAGCCCGACCTTACATAACCAGCCCTACCATCTTGTGTGTGTGTGTGTGTGTGTGTGTGTGTGTGTGTGTGTGTGTGTGTGTGGGGGGGGGCATCTTCCACAGCCTTGAGGGGTCCTGATTAGAGGCTTGGCTAAGGTGGGAGGAGGACAGGGTCAAGAGGAGATGGA
>JAODUE010091149.1:0-13882 GCA_027564755.1 Amblyopsis hoosieri
GGAGCCGGAGCGGGATCAGTAGCATGTCTGCAATGGCAGGTTCGCTAGCTAAGAAAGTTAAAGTAGTAAATGTTCGGGCATTTCAGCCCTCCTGGACACAATAATGGGGGTTTGTGTTACAGAAGGACCGTGCTGCGTGTACTTTATATCTTGAAAATGTTGTTTGCCGAACATCGAGTGTTAAACGCCATTTTGAGACCAAGCGTGAGAAAACATTTAAGTATGGGGCAGAGAAGTAACCTTGAAAACGCAGAAGTTTTGATACTCTCGGGCTAGATCTGGCCCAGATCTGTTTTGCTACCTGGGTTGTTGCTTCTAGTTCCACTGGATGCAGTTGCTGCTGTCCTTGCTGGTATTTCTTAACAGTGCACAATACAGGCAGCCTACAGGTCTTTGGCACTGAAGCCTTTTCTGCAAAAATTACATCTCAGGGACAGTGCCATCACTGCTGGGCTCAGTGCATCTCCATTTCATCTGAATCAGTACACTCAAACCTACTGCTTATGTGGATGATTTTCTGCCGCTTCCTAAGCAGAGAGAGAGAGACATGCATATTAACTCAGCAAAAAAAGAAAGGTCCCTTTTTCAGGACTGTGTATTTCAAAAATAATAATAATAACTTTACAGATCTTTATTGTAAAGGGTTTAAACAATGTTTTTCATGCATGTTCAATTAACCATAATCAATTAATTACTTGTGTTTATCGTCGAGGGAATGAGCGTTACACCGAGGCCTGTACTCTGGAGTGGGATCGATTTGGAGGTGGGGGGTCATGGTCTGGGGCGGTATATCACGTCACCATCGGACTGAGCTTGTTGTCATTGCAGGTAATCTCAATGCTGTGCGGTACAGGGAAGACATCCTCCTCCCTCATGTGGTACCCTTTCTGCATGCTCATGCTGACATGACCCTCCAGCATGACAATGCCACCAGCTATACTGCTCTTCTGTGCTTGATTTTCTGCTTGATTTTCTGCATGACAGAAATGTCACTGTTCTGCCATGGCCAGCTAAGCGCCCGGATCTCAATCCCATTGAGCACCTCTGTGACTTGTTAGATCGGAGGGTGAGTGGGTGCCTTCCACCAAGGCACTTGCAAGTGCCTTGGTGGAAGAGTGGGGTGACATCTCACAGCAAGAACTGACAAATCTGGTGCAGTCCATGAGGAGGAGGTGCACTTAGTACTTCATGCAGCTGGTGGCCACACCAGATACTGACTGGTACTTTTGATTTTGAGCATCCCTTCATTCAGGGACACATGATTCTATTTCTGTTAGTCACATGCATGTGAAATATTTATAGTTTATGTCTTATGGTGTTGACTCTTTAAGTGTTTATACAAATATTTACACATTAAGTTTACTGAAAGTAAAAACAGTTGAAAGTCAGGACGTTTCTTTTTTTGCTAAGTTTATGTTTTTATATTGTTAGTGTTCTAATGCCTAATAGTGACATTTTAAGACATTCGCAACACATGAAGCAAGCTGTTTCTTGATATTACAAAAATCAGTCTGAATTTAAATCAATGGGCATATTGCAATAAAGGTTATTTTGAAATTATTATGTTTATAATGCTTGTATGTCAATGAAATAGTCAAACAAATGTCTAAAGGATTTGACCTTTGTTTAATTTGTAATTTATTTAGACAGGAGATATGAGCTGTAGGCCCCTGTAAGCCTGGTGCCATAATATTGGAATATTTACTTAATCTTAAAATACTATCTGAAATTAGTTTGGTCTCGCCTAAACTCTACATATCTAGAACCTAAACTTTACATTAATTCAAGTGTTTTCCACATTTTTAAACTCTTTCCAAATAAAATGTTAACATACACTGTTTTCACTTTGGAGGACTGATATGCAGCAAGGCCTACTAAATCATATAGTATGATACCATAGCTACAGCTAAAGATACTATTATCTTTATGTATTTGGCATAATAGCACAGACTACTCTAAATTATGCTTTCAATCAACTGACTGTATCTAATACTTTATTAGATTATTATGAACATATAACATATTATGAACAATACGATGTTTGCAACCCTAATATGTAGGCTATACTACAGTACTATCATGTTAACGGTGAGTGTTTGTAGGCAACTTTCATTTTGAAAATCCTGGACCGGAAGTAATTTCTACAGCTAGATCCAAGATGGCAGAGTACTTGGCATCCATTTTCGGTACAGAAAAGGATAAGTAAGTATTTATTCCAATGCTATTACTTTTTTTTTTTTTTTAACAAAATAGCAAGGCCTGTCATCCTTAAACATGACTTACTATGCAAACTCAAAGTCTATAAACTGTATAACTAACCTAATGTGGTCTAATAAACATTAGCTGCTTATGCTAGCTGGTGTTAGCTAAACACCTCGTTGTGGTGGCTGGTGGCGTTCCATCTGTGATGAAAAATGAAAATCGTATGTCTAATTTTGCATGAACTGAACGTATGTTTTAAGATCAGTACTGTTTTATTGTGCTACACTTCTAAGCCTATATATATATATATATATACACTATTTCACGACACTGGTTACAAACGTAAGAAAGTTATGCGCACTGCATGCCGTGCGTGGAGTACGGTACAGTACAAAGGCGTGTAGAACCGGGAAATGCTAGATACCATTCACAGTATGTAGCCTAGTTTCAGTATGTATGAATGACATTGTTCATTACAAACACTCACTCATTTTGCTGTGTGTGTGTGTATATATGTATATATATATATATATAGCGATAATGTATCAATATATTTCGTTTTGCAATGCTTTGCAGCACTTTACATTACACTAGGCTTAGGTCTGTGTCTGTTATTCAGATCAAATTGGCTTACAACAATATAACAGAATACCATTTTAAATTACCCACATCCTTAATAAGATTTCTCATATATTTATTTACCATACTGCAGTGTAATAGGGATGGCCGTTTTCGAAATGAATTTAAAAATCTTATTCATGCAGCCAGTTTCATTATGTACATACATACATAATTTAATAGGCTGCATTTCTAATGTTTATCTTTTTTCTCCATTTAAGGGTGAACTGCTCTTTTTATTTTAAAATTGGGGCCTGTCGACATGGGGACCGCTGTTCTAGATTACACAACAAGCCGACTTTCAGCCAGGTATATTGTTTATTTTGCAAACAAACATTTTTGCACCAGCATTTTCAGCTCCATCTAAAAGTGTCATGTAGTTACAGTCATTAGCCTTTCAAATATACATTTACTTGAATGGTTTATGAATAAAAACAACCTCACAACCAAATTAACAGTGCACTCAAACATAGCTTGCATCTTTATTTTTCAGACGATTGCCCTCTTGAACATTTACCGTAACCCTCAAAACAGTGCCCAGTCAGCTGATGGTTTGAACTGTAAGTATTAAAGGTATTATGGTGTGTTGTTTAGTGTAATTTTGGCAGGATGTGGGGGCAGGATGGTCTGGGTGTTGGGCTCCCAGCCGGAAGGTCGTTGGTTCGAACTTCGGTGTTGACCTACCTGCAAGCATCCTTGAGCAAGATGCCTAACCCCCTACCACCTAACTGCTCCCGTCGCACCCTGCATGGCAGCAATCACCATCGGTGTATCAATGTGTGTGTGAATGTGAGGCAAAATACTGTAAAGCGCTTTGGATAAAAGCGATAAAAGAGACCAAAACAGATTATTGAACCAGGCCTCAAAGTTTCTTGGTATTTCAGAACGTTTAAATATATTTGCCCCATGGGGACAAATAAAGGGTTGAAACACTCATTCTTAAAAAACTCCATTAAAACATGTTTCATAATCCAACCAGGCAGTCAGGACCGTCCGCTGGATTTCAATAGGTTATGTCAGGGCTCTAGACTGCGACCATTCAGACACATTTTTTTTTTTGCGATTGCATTTTCTAAGTAGTTGCACCAGTGTGACTTGTTGGCCGCCGCTTAAGGCTGCACGATTTGACCAAAAAGTAATATTGCGATTAGTTTAGCAAATATTGCGTTATAGTAGGCAGCTCTCATAATTCTGTTTACTTTCTTATCAAAGCTTAAAAGTGATATGTACAATTTTTCTTTTTTTTAATATAGCAGGAAACAACTATTTTCAATACAGTATATCTTAAACAGATAATTAATTGATGCTGGTGTGACATAGTGGTAAAAGTACCGTATTCCAAAGATTAAGATGATTAATTTAAAAGTGTGGCTGGAGGAGAGGGAGAACCAACTCAGACACAACTGAGGAGTGTGCATGTTGGAAAGCACAAGGGCTAATGCAGTAGGCATACCTGTAGCTGCGGTAGGTGCTAGAGTCAACTTTAATGTGTGCGTAATGCAGGCAATGCGGCCCATCCATTGTATGAAGCTCATGCTATTTATAATAAAATAAAAATTAGTGCGAGTCGACCAAATCATGTGCTAGCGACCAACTGAGAAGGTTGGTAGTACCAGTGGGGGAAAGTTAGTCGAGAGCCCTGCTATGTACACACGACTGTAGGCTACAATAGCAGGTACAATCTAATGCTTGAAGTGTGTGTCTTGCATCTATTTTCGATAGGTGCAGTCAGTGATGTTGAAATGCAAGAACACTATGATGAGTTCTTTGAGGTAAGTACATTGCTAGTTTTTTTATATCATGTTTTTTTAAACTTTACTTCTGGAACTTGTTTCAGAAAGCAGGATTTGCAAGTTCTCTGATGTGTTAATTTAATCTCTCCCAAGTAAAAATGAAATGGCATCTACTATCCAGAAACTAACAAATTTTCCTTAAAAATATTTAAAACTACTGGAAGTTTTTCAAAGTATACATGTAATTTACTGTGCAAAGTTACAAAACCTATTAAAGGTCTAAAATCACTCTATTCTTGTCCAAATGCTAGTATGGAAGGGCTAGCTAATTTGTAGTGACAAAACACTATACAAATTAACTAAAGATGTCACCCTAAAACAATCAAAAGTTGTGAAAGTTAAGAAAAATAAAGTTGTATGTTTAATTTAATGCATGCATTTTTTGACGATTTCAGCTCACAAATTCAGATATGAAAACAAAACAGTTAGTTCACAATTGCATTGTTAAAAAATGGTGAGTTTTGTAATAAATATTAGATGGTAGATATGTTTTATTTCAATTCCCTTTTTATAACTAACAAATTAATAAATGTTTTGTTTTTCCAAACCAAACCTCAGGGTGGCATAACATTTTTAGTAAATTACCTTCTTCCTGATTCCTTGTGAGGCAAATAAAGGCAAGATGAAATGTGTTTTCAACAATATAATATATATATATATGAGCACAGCTGGAGAATCACATAATATGCATGTGACGTTAATGTTACTATACCTCTTTTTTTTGGGGGGGGACTTTTCAGGAGGTCTTCACAGAGATGGAAGAGAAATATGGTGAAGTGGAGGAGATGAACGTATGTGATAACCTTGGGGACCATCTAGTTGGAAATGTGTACGTCAAGGTGGGTCTTTCGTGTAAATTCCTGCAAATATTAATGCAGCAGTTTCATAATGTGTTTTTGGAATGCATTGTAAATATTGCTCCACCTCCCCTTCTTGCGGTAGTTCCGTCGTGAGGAGGATGCAGAGAAGGCAGTGATGGATTTGAATAATCGCTGGTTTAACGCGCAGCCCATCCATGCAGAGTTATCTCCTGTCACAGACTTCAGAGAAGCTTGCTGTCGCCAGTACGAAATGGGGTCAGTATTACAAGGGCACAGAAGCCATTATTTGACCGTTTAGCATCTGTTTATTACATATGGCACGGGTACGGTACTGAGATCAGAAATCGGTCCGATACTGACTTAAATAGCTGGATCGGTATCGTGACAATTGGACAGTTGTAACCGATATATGGGGCCGAACCAATTAAATTAATTTACACGTGTAGGTTTACTGTCCAGCATCAGCCATGTCTAAGTTTCCCAGGCCACACTATCAGCAGCAGGTTTCTAAAGTGCATTTTGTAAAATATAAATGGTCTGTCATTTACTTAGCAACTTAAACCAAACCACTCAAACTAATGCATACATCATTGACACATTGTAATATGTCCTTATAGTCATATATAGCAAATGTTTCATTATGTTTTACAGAGTTGGGAAAGCAATGTTCAAGCCTTATGGTTCCTTCCACAAAACATGATTCCCAGTCTCTTCCTCAGTCAGTGAGGAATACATATTAATGTAACACTGGAATCGGATCGGTACTCTGTATCGGATGATACCCATAGTGCAGGTATCATCGGTATCGGGACTGACTATATTAATCCCAGTGGCCGCATGAATCTAGCCTCATGACAACATCCAGATTTTACGAGCTTCAGTTTAACTTCGCCAACGAGAATCAGTCTGAATATGGCACACGTGCAATACTCATGCTGTCTGATCTGCCACACCTGTGAGGTGGGTGGATTATCTCAGCAAAGGAGAAGTGCTCACTAACACCGATTTAGACAGATTTGTGCACCTTTGAGTTCAGATGATGAATGGGGGCAAAAACAAAAGTGTTGCGTTTATAATTTTGTTCAATGTGTGTGTATATATACATGCATACATATGCCCTTTTAATTGTAGATCTGTATTTCCTTTTCAGGGAGTGTACTCGAGGAGGATTCTGTAATTTCATGCACCTGAAACCCATCTCACGTGAACTTAGGAGAGAACTCTATGGGCGTAGAAGAAAGAGGTACAAACACCTATTTGAATATGGCTACGTTGCACCTAGCCAAACCTACCTGGGGTGCTTTTCACAAATAAAAAGATATATTTACTTTATTGTCCTCTTGAGGAAATTTGTTTTGGGTTCTGCAAGCCAGATAGACACAACAGTATGCAAAATATTACAGAAATAAATAGATACTAAAATGCATAAAACATAATAAACAGAGTAAACACACCTGAAGCATCGATCAGCAAAGTTCCATCCTTACTCCACAACAATGTTTCTTTCAGTTTAAGAATCAGTTATAAACTCTTATTTAAAATTGGAATTGATACAGGCACAAAGGAATTCTTGAACCTATTCAATTTATATATTTTAAGTCTTTAACATCTCCCTGATGGCAACAACTCATATTGAGAGTGTAAAATATGTGAAGGATCATCTAAAATTCTCATGACCTGAGTGAGAACACACTGTTCAAAAGTATCTTGGAGATTAATCTCTTTCAGACCAATGGTTTTCATAGCATTTTGAACCAAAATGCAAAAAACAAGGTCATCGACGCTTTAACCACAGTAGTCCAGTGGGTTCCTGACACTGAACCTACTTAACTGTAGGTTGAGCAGTGTCTTCTACTGATGTACTGCAAATTTACAGTACTAACATAACCTATAGACAGGCTGCTTCTAAACACAATTTTCAACCACACATCTTTGCAGTGGTGGTAGCTATAAAATGAACACCAAAACGATAGTTCTTCAAATGTAACCAAAGATTGGATTAAACAATTTTAGGAAATGCACCTGTGTTTAGCACAACCAAAAGTAATTTATTTTTATGTTATAAATGCACTGTGTATTATGCACTTTTATATTAGAGCCACTACAAACTTTGTTGGATGATTTAATTATATATTGACGTGGTAGTAGACATGATGACAAAAGCACAAGCTCGTTTGACCCCAAAGTTTGGTTCGTTTGACTAGTGTAATTGCTCATTTTGATTATCAGCATGTATGTATTGTATTTAAATCTGAACTCAAGGCCAAAATATATGCTAAAGATTTTTATATTCTCTTATTTGGTTTGTATGTCAAATGTTTTTAAACTATATGTAGTGATTTAAGGAGCAGTCAGTGATTCGATGACATTCAAAATGTTTGAACTTTAAACATTATTCACCAGTTTTTGTGTTTCTCTTTAAGATTCACAGGCAGAAGCTTTGGGACAGTTTTACATTAATTCATTAACTTAACATTAAATTGTGCTCGGGCACGGTTCAAGGCAACTGGGCTATGTGTGAGTACGCCCTAAGTGGCTTTGGATAAAAGCGTCTGCCGAATGCCGTGCATTTAAATGTAAATGTGTGAAACTGTACACTAATATTGCACCGATCAGTTTTTATTTTTTTTAATTTATTTTTTATGGCCAATACGTATTGCTAATTTTCAATTCACAATAATGAATTGTCATTTTTCTTGTTTAGTTTCGGTTAATAGAAAGGACATTAGGACCGCCACAATCTCGTATTTTGAGTGGAAGTCGGCCAAGTCCTGATCTCCTGCCGCTCTATCGGTGCATCCCCAGTGTACACAAATACTCAGTCCTTGTCTCTTTAGCAGACATAGGTCCAGGTCTCGCTCCAGAGAGAGGCGTTCCCGCTCGCGAGACAGAGGAGAGAGAGGAGACAGAGCAGACCGGGGCGACAGGGGAGAGAGAGGAGGAGGCCGTGGAGGCGGCCGGGACCGCGAGAGGCGACGCTCCAGGGACCGAGAACGCTCGGGGAGATTTTAAACCAGCCCCCGGCCACACGTCTTTCCCTGTCCTCCTTTCTCCGGCCCATTGTCTTTCCATCTCCTCGAGTTGTGTTCCAGTCGGGCAGAAAATTGTCGTCCATGACAAAAATTTGACTTTTTCTTCTCTTCCCCCACCCATCTCTCGCCAATGTAACTTCTCATTAAATTGAAAACATTTCTACCGATTATGATTGACATTCATTTGTAGAACAATGTATAAGCATACTTTTTACATTTGTAATTACCCTATTTCCCTACTGCTCCTGGGCATTTTTGCTTGTAAACTTGAGGGTATTAGAGAATACCAGTTACTTTTTCAATGTCTGTTCTATTTTACATTGAAAGCATAACACACTGCTAACATGTGGTAATGTTATTGACCAGGTTCATTTAAGTATACTTACCATGAAATTGCCTTTTTTGTCACAGCTATATCATTTTAAAGAATAATGGAACATTCTTAGACACATCATGCAGTTTAGTGGATTCATATCTGTACAGCCAGTAACTCAGGAAATACTTAAATGTACTAACTTGAGTGTAAATGTGGAAGTTGATGATATGATTTAATAAAAATGTTTAGTTCACTCCACAATATATGGCTCCTCTACTCGCTTAAAGAGCTCTACTCAAGCTGGTACCATATGCCGTGGAAAAGCGCCATATAGTCCATGTTCCATATAGACCAGCGTTTCTCAATCATTGTCTTGGGGGACCCCTGCATGGTTTAAATGTCTTCCTTCTCCCAACACACCTGACCTGACTCAAATGAATGGGTCATTATCAGGCTTCTGCAGAAGCCCGATTGATGATTGTTATCCAAGGCGAGGGCCAGTCCAGTGGGCGATGACTGGAGGATGAAGGCAAACGCCCACATCAGCATCGTTCGTTTAAGTAGGCTACAGCATTCAGATTGCGAGTAATCCTCACTTTGCGCAGTTGGACCTATCGGAGTCGTCTTCACTTATTCAGGTGAGGTGAGTCTCGTCCTGTATCATCTCGAATAAATACTAAAGACGTTATTTTGCAGGCTGGGTTTTTGGACATTTATTTTATAGGCTACCTAACTAAATATTTTGGACTTCCATCATAAATTATTGAATCATTAAGTCTAACTAATAGACGCACTTTAGTTTGAAACATTAAGATACTACACCCGGCAGCATCATTCCAAGTGTAAAATGGCTAGTGACATTAGAAGCGTTGGTTGTGATACAAGCATAGGCGTAGATTCCAGGGGTTGTGCGGAAGATACAGGGGATGTGTTCCCCTCAATATTTGAAACAAGTGCATTTGTCCCCTCTATAAAAACATGAAAGACGCACTGGGGCCGCCAGGCGGTAGAATAGGTTATGTCCAAAATGTTGCCAAACTGTGTAGTAGACTTATGGTTTGTAAGTTAGCTATTTAAGCCCAGGACATCCCAAAACACAGATGTTATGAATAAGCAGAAGGTTTTGAACATGGCATATGAGCTATTAAAGTCCAGGAGATAATACATTAATTAAAATTAATTAATTGACAAGAATACTTCTCATGCATATTTACTTCTGGACAGAAGAGGTTGCAGGCCTATTTTGAAAAATATGAAATAGGCCTAGTTTTAGACATAGTTTTATAAACTGCAATAGTTTCATAGTTTTAATTGATTTAAAAAATATTCTGGGGAAGGATCCCCAGCTTTATATGCCCCCCCCCCATGTTCAAATAAGAATCTACGCCCAAGGATCCATATGAATATGATTTTACCCTTATGGCACGCAGGCCATTAGAATGTGAGATGGGTGTGAGAAGACATTTCCAAATCTAATGTAAACTCATTTAAATGGCCTCTGTTATTGATATTCTGGTTTGCTAATATATTTAAAAAATCTATCTTGATCTAATACCTGACCTCACTATGGCCTATAGTGTTCTGACTGAGTAGCCGATACACTTTTTTATACAGGCTATATATAAAGTCATGTCATTTGAAATTAATAGCAGTCAAATCATGTTTCTAATAAATTCTTAAAAATGAGTTAATATTAATTCACAATGGACACCATACTCTCATTATGAAATTTTGTGTACGACTAGGTTTGAATATTCAACTACATTGACAAATTTGAAGTTCCAGATAGTTTGCATTTTGCTTTTGTATTATTAAACCAGCAAATGCAATATACTGTTATGTTATACGGCAAAAGTTACACAGCTGTATGGTTCCGTGTCCAAAATAGCTTGTCTGCACATTTACATGAACCTTTACTCAGATGGAGTCCGTCCTAACGTCTGTCCCTGGAAGCACAGACATGTGCCCTGCTCCATCCATCTCTCCTCGTCCAGCTAAACTCCAGAATGCACGGGTTCACCACAGTGGAGAAGCCAGACCCAATGATGTGACCATCAATACTGATGTCCTGTCTAAGGCCCCCATGGATGGATCTTCCTTCCAACATGAAGATGGAAGTGGAAATGAGACAATAGATGAAATTAACTGGATCCGTCCTGATTTGCCAAGTAGATGCACCTGGAAACTAGGCATGGCTATTTCAGAGTCTCCCCATAACACCAGAACATGGTGAGACTACCCCACAGTACATACATACAGTACATACATACATATACATACATGCATGCGCGCACATTCGTGTGTGTGTGTGTGTGTGTGTGATTGTATAAATTATACTATTATACTAAACGCCGATTTAATATGTCTACAGCACCAAAGCTCCCAGCATCCTCCCCAACATCCTCAGCCAAATTGGAGATACTCCTCTTGTCCGCTTGAACAAGATACCCAAGGCCTTTGGACTCAAGTGTGAGATTTGTGAGTAACTGCAGCCAAAATGCACACAGTACTCACACACTTAAAATATATCCAACTGGCATTGGCAACTGGCACAAGAATTTAATATTTTAAAAGTGAAAAAGAGGAAAGATTTAGAATAAATGCATGTGCATGTTATTAGGCACAACATTTATTTCTGGAGGCAGTGGTACCATGGTTAGAGCAGGTGAAAGGAATGTTACTGGTTCCTGAATCCTGCTGCATCCTGGGCAAGTCTTGAGGCGTCCCTAAGCAAGACACCATAACTGCTCCCAGTGGTAGGATGTGTGTGTGAATCGTGTACAGTAGGTTGTAAAAGCAGTCTATTTACATTTGCTTTAGAGCTACATCTGACATGAACATTTGTCCTTTAAACATTTGCATTGAACATTTCCTGAAGCAAATCTAACACACATTTGTGTGTTTTGCACAATGTGGACAGTCAAATCCTTTTTCCATATGCATGACAAAAACAAATGGTTCCACATCTAAGTAACAGAAGAAGCACATGAAAACAAGCTATGGATTCCATCCAAACTCAGCAGGGTTGTATGTGCGAGCAGCTTTAGGTCCATGACTATGAAGGGCTGCTTTCAGACGCTGTAATCGTTACACGTGGGAGTATCGGGGCTTAGAAACCCAGAAATGCCTAACGTAAAATGCTCAGGAGACATGAGACGTGTGGGAGAGCCCACTCTGCTCTTATCGAGCAGCTGTACCGCTCTCTCCTTACCAGACCCCCCCCCAGCCCCCCGTTTCTTGTCATCAAGGGAAAGAAGCGATATCTTTTATCCTCTCTCTGTACCCCTCCTCCCCACCACTGGACTGTGGTGGTTTTGTCTGTCCCTGTGGGCTCCGAGGTGTGGAGAGGTGCACATGAAAGACTTTTGTTGTTCTGTCGGTTGGCGGAGAAAGTGCCAACGTGCTCAAAAAGGGAGGAGAGACCCAAGGGCATGGCACAGGGACTGGTGTAGGATAACAGCTTCACTAGTGAGGTGGTCTGTGGTAGAGCGATTTATACAGGATCTGGAGAGGTTAAGGTTCCTGTTCATTGAAGATGAATGTTGGCATGCCTATCAAACTGCCATTTACACTGTTAACCATTAAGTCCATTTCTAGTTTGTTCCCATAGCTTAATGAGACAAAGGAATTTTCCATACAGTATTAACTTTTTCACATGATTGGGATTAGTTTTTGATCTGGCTAATTTACACGGAATTTGTATATGATGGGAATGTGCCAATTGGTGTGTGTGTGTGTGTGTGTGTGTGTGTGTGTGTGTGTGTGTGTGTGTATAAGGTCAATTACTGTGTACAGGTCTCTGTTTCCGTGGAGAGTTTGTGAGAGGTTCTGGACCTTTGGACGACCTCTGTCTCTACTTGTATTACCTATATCGGCTTAGTTGGCCCATGTCCAATCAGTTTATGGCTTACTCAACGTTCGTTGTTAGAGTTGGTGTTGCCAAGAGCAAATCAACTGATGTTGATAACTTCTAATGTTACAACTGCATGTATACAGCTATAGAAAAAAAACATGTCAGTTACTGGCACTGTAAGCAAAGCAGTTCTGACCTATTGTCTCCCTTTTTATTTTGAATATATATATATATACTGTATATATGCACTGCCAACAGATGCATTCCATCACCTTATATTTTCGTATTGGTGTGCGTGCGTGCGTGTGCACGTGTGTGTGTAGTGGTGAAGTGTGAATACTTTAATCCAGGAGGCAGTGTGAAGGACAGGATTGCCCTGCGGATGTTAGAAGATGCTGAGAGGAATGGGATTCTGAAGCCAGGAGACACGATCATTGAGCCTACATCTGGCAACACAGGTGATACAGTTGTAATGCCATGTACATGTACGCACACTGTTTCATTCACTTGATTAAACTATAGTGTGTCACCAGTTGTCCGTGGTTCTCAGCATTAGTGATGAGTGCCCCCAGTGGTTGGCAAGATTTTAAGATTTTGAAATATTTTATTACCTTTTCATTAATATTAATGAATTAAATTGTATTATCGTTATGTTGTCATCTTGGCTAGTGCACCCATTTCACAGTAGAAGTGTACCACTGTAATCTAAGGCTACATAGCTGGTCTACTGTAGGCATTGGTCTGGCCATGGCAGCGGCAGTGAAAGGCTATCGCTGTATCATCGTCATGCCTGAGAAAATGAGCGTGGAGAAGGTGAGCAAGCTATTTCTGTAACATGAAAATTAAATATTAGATGAAATTATAAGTGGATTTACTAGTCAGGCATCCTGTGTTCCACAGATGGACCTTTAAATTGAGAAATTAACTGGACATTTTTAGCTAGTTATATTTTCTAACTGAAAATGTAAATACATACCATGCATACATTGCTCTATCTAACTTGAAATGTAGTTAGTTACTACATACTATCTAACTGTAAATATTAAATGTAGTTGGATACTTCTAACTGAAAATATGTTTAGATACTACGTACATAGAGAGAAGCGAGTAGCTAACTGAAAATGTAGCATCTAACAGTGACAACTGGTAAGAAGCCTTGGTGGATATTTATAAATCAATCAATCAATCAATCAATCTTTATTTATATAGCACTTTTCATACAAATTCATGTAACACAAAGTGCTTCA
>JAODUE010091160.1:0-13882 GCA_027564755.1 Amblyopsis hoosieri
AGTGTGAAGCACTTTGTGTTACATGAATTTGTATGAAAAGTGCTATATAAATAAAGATTGATTGATTGATTGATAGATAGGGTGCTCTCTCAGAAGCTCCGCCCCACACAGTGGAAAAACAATGTGAAGGATAGTGTATTGTTGTTGTGTGCGGTCTGCAGCACTTTGTTTATGTTCATGTACGAAGCCAGGGCTGTGTAGAAGTACCAGACTATTTAATCAACATGCACAGAGCACTGGTATGCTAGCGCACTGCAAAAAGATGTGTGGTGAATTTGACAAAGCGCTTATTGCTGCTCCAAGTTGACTTTGCACAGGGGTGCGCTATTTAGGCCATACATTGAACAAAATGTGTGCGATACTGCATTTGATATCATTTAGCAGTAATGCAGCATGAACACAAGACAGGTCAAGAGGGTCATGTAAAAACACAGCTCTATAACAGTGAATAGCACAAACCCACTAAGGATCATATATATATATATTATAATAGTTTTCACTCAGCAACAAGTTAAAGCTTCCAAAAAATACAGTAGCCCATCTTTGAAAAATGTAAAACTCAGTTTCATGTTTTCACATTAAATGTTTGAGGGGGTAAAAATGGTAAATGGACTGCATTTATATAGCCAAAGCGCTTTACAGTATTTTGCCTGATATTCACCCATTCACACACACACACACATACCGATGGTGATTGCTGCCACGCAAGGTGTGACCAACCACCGGGAGCAGTTGGGGGGTAGAGGGTTAGGCATCTTGCTCAAGGATGCTTGAAGGTATGTCAACACCGGGGTTCGAACCCACAACCTTCCGGCTGGGAGCCCAACACCCACTGGATCATGCTGCCCCGAGGGGTAATACAATAAATAAACAGAAACTGTCACAATGCTGATGCAGATGGGACAGAACACATTTATGGACACATACAGTAGTATTGCTACACTCCATGACACACTCAAATTATTCAATAGCCCAATTTATAGATATTTAGATGTCAAATAGAATAGCTACTTTACACCTGTTTAGCAGTAACTTAAAATAACTGGGGGGACAGGATGTCTAGTGGTCTGGGTGTTTGGCTCTCAGCCGGAAGGTCGTGGGTTTGAACCCTGGTGTTGACCTACCTGTAAGCATCCTTGAGCAAGATGCCTAACCGCCTCTGGTGATTCCCACCCTTAGCAGCCAGGTTATGCCATGCATGTTTCCATCCATGTTAGGTCAGGGCCTGTTTGTCAGAGACTGACCAATTACACACTGTGGCTTTCGGTGAGCGCAGAAGAGGGGAGAAAAAACCTCTACCCAACATGATTCAAAGGGGTTCTGATCAATAATCTATATTGCTGTTACAAAACTACAAACTATATTTAAACTATATTTTCTGATAGGATTTACACATTTCTAAACTTAGATTTAATGTTATAATTTAATATTACCTATTAATTCTAGCCTGGCTAGCTATCTCCTCCTCTAGTAGTAAAAAAAAAAAAACTTTATTGCCTCACATTTGTCTGTCTCAGTGAGAAATACTCCTATTGTCTCGTTTGTAATTGTTCATGGAGAAGGGACAATGCCAGTTTAAGGGATACAGGAAATCCCCCTCCAGGGAAAGCTTTTATTATTTTTACCTTACGTTATCTCATTTGTACTATGCTGTTTCTTTAATTTTATTTGACCATTTCATCTTTTGTATTTTAATTTTAAAAAAAAGCACTTTGAGTTGCAACCTCTGTATGAAAGTAGCCTGGCTCCGCCGACTATTGCTCTCATCTAAAAATAGCATTTGTTTTTTGACAGCCACTCTTCTGGCGGATCAACCAGGGTGGGTGACTGAGATGACGTTGATTGAAGTCAAGTGTGTTTTGAAATAGTGAGATGAGTTGATCAAAACAGTTGTAGCAATGCAGACTGGTTAAATGCTGTCCAATAGTTTCAATATTAACCTATGCCCAATAGGAGCCAATGAAGTGAATATTGGGTCTCGTTACACCAGGCCAAAGGTGCGATACAAATCAAGTTTATGGTTTGTTATTCATTATTACTGCTACTAGGACGAGATAGCTAGCCGGGCTAGAATGGCCAGGTAGACTATTGCTGCTCTAATCACATGTTAATGAGTGATAAATAGTGTATGCCACAGTGCAATGGTCATGTTTGACACTAACAAAAAACTCAGCATGACAGCTACTGTGCTTGCAGTCGTGCATGCCAACGTCATATGCAGCATGGGCACAGATTTGCTCAGCACACCGATATGTGGCCAATATCCCTAATAAAATAAATAAAAGGTGCTCTTTATTGTAGGGAAATTTGTTCTCTGCGTTTAACCCATCCCTCAGCACCGGGGGAGCAACTCCAGGTAGAGGCCAGTGTCCAGTGTCGCTGGTCACATGACACTATGAGGAGAGAGTTTTTAGAATAGTGGGGGAAACTGCAGTGCCCGGAGGAAACCCACGCAGACACGGGAAGAACATGCAAACTCCACACAAGGCCGGGACAACTGTTCGAACTCGGGACCTTCTTGCTGTGAGGCAACTGTGATATCCACTGGGCCACTGTGTCTTGCAGTATTAAGTAGATGCTATTAGAAAGGGAGTGCCTGAACAAATAGGGTGTACTACCATTTCTCTCACAGCATCATAAGCATTAAAATGCAAATGAAACTAGACCTTGGTGCATTAAAAGCCAAGCACACAAGAGTGAGAAATACAATGCAAGTGAATAAAGAGACACAACCCCACTGGTGATTTACAAGGTGAGGGAGGTATTCCCACCAAAATACACAGACATAATTCTGAAAGATTTACTCACTTCCTAGAGACTACTGCTGTTTGGACAGAGCCAGAAAAGGGACACAGTGAACACAGAAGGGTTATTATAAGTAAGGAGAAAGTTGTCACAGAATACCGTTTCATTTGCATCACATCCGCATCATCATTGTTAGAACGCAACACATTACGTGCTTCTGTTGAACAGACTTTACAACATTTAGCTGATAAACACAGTCCATGCCATTGATATCCGTTTAAACACTTGGAATGTTGTACAGTGTGACCTGCCTGGTCGGGACAACATAAAATATACACATTATAGGATCCTGACCTGCTGCACTGCCCACCGGCGTCTTGGTCTATTTAGAGAGCACGTTGCTTCTACCCTGAAGACATGCAGAGGAGAAGAGAAAGCTGGTGGTGATGCTTCACAGACCAAAAGTAACCATGTGGCACTTTATTCCTAAAAATAGGCTTGCTTGCTCTGTACGAAGAAGACTTGGTTTCACATATGTGAGAACGTCTCCTCTGTGGTTTACAATGATACAGCTTAGGGTAAGGTACCAATGCAGGCCTGGGAACAAGCAACACACACTGAAAATAGACTTTAGGCTTTCCCCTCCCTATCAACTTGTGAGATATGCTTTTGGTAGTTGTGACAATAACTACCAAATGTTAAAAAAAAAAAAAGTATTATTATTATTATTATTATTATTATTATTATATTGTCCTTGGGTTTCTTCAAAGTCACTTTTAAATACCATGTTGTAGTAGTAGTAGTAGTAGTAATAATAATAATAATAATAATAGTAGTAGTAGTATAATCCTCACATAATAGACCTGAGAGCTAACAAAATATGGATGAATCAGTGATCTAACGTGACAGCTAATTTATATAATGGCTAATGTAGCAGCTCAGAACAACATCATTATATGTGCTATTGTACTTTACTTAATGGCCACAAGCACACACTTGCCACTGACAAATGGAGCTAATTGTGGAGACCTTCTGACATGCATTAAAGGTCATGTGCTGGGCAAATATGCTACAACAGAAGGATTCTTGCAGTGAGTGAGGCTAACTGACAATTGCGATTAGCATATTAAACAGACTAGACTTAAAATTGGCTGTGCAAAATATATCCTATTCATTTAAGCTACAGGAAAATGCAACATGGCAGTCATGTTAAATTATCAATATCTAGCTAGTAGAATGCTGAAATGAATCTGAAACATTAAACATCAATGCCTGTGGGCTAAATCTGACTCATCAAATGTAACATTTGTTTTAACCTGTTCAGTGTGCCTACATGCTGTCTGGGCAAAAAAAAAAAAAAGAAATACCTAAGAGCAAATTCTGTGGAAAGATACTGTATATTTTAAAAATTACTCATAATTATATTACATTAAACTTTATAGGTTAATTTGAAAAAAACACCATCAGACCAAATGACAGTAGAATGTGGCCAATTCAGTACCAGTACTGACGTGGCTGTAGCCGACAGCCACAACTTTAAACAATTGTTCCTGGGTACACAGTAGCAGGTAGGTCTGTGAATATTACCCGAGTAGTCACTCACTGACACACAGAACACAGAGATAAGCTATTTGTCATAAGCAAACATCTAACATTCATTACCACGGTTGTACCAATGGGTCTAAGATTGAAATGCTTCTATGCATACTTGCAGTCAGAAGGACAAAAAGCCAAAAATGATCATGTGTGAAAAGTGCTATAGTTGACAGATGTACAGTACATGAAAAGAGGACAAAGGCAATTGCAAACGGGCTTCCATCTATTGACATTATAAATGCCAAACCCACAACATAGTTGTCCATTGACAGACATTATTAATGCAGACTAAATATTTGACTGCTAATTTTAGAACCACCTAATGTGTAAACCCGTTGTTGCTTCAAGTAGGCCTACATGTATATGAAGGATATGTTTTAGCCCATACCCACTAACAGCAGGATGACATAAATATAAAACATGACGAGATTAAATTGTATTACAATGAGGATTACAGTGCCTACAAATATTTTACAATTGTTGTAATACAACATGTGCAAAACACAACATTGCATATTTCTATAATGGATAATTTCAGTGGCAAACAGGCACACAGTCCAAGATGAAGAATGGCTTGCGTTAGTGTTACGCAATAACAACACAAAATAAAGGAATGCGACTCACGTCAGTGTACGAGCCAAGACAACAGCAGACATCGGGTGAATGATGCTATCCTAGCTTGTCTCTTAAACAAAGAAAGCCGTATTTGAGAAGAATATAAGAATCGATTTTCTGATGGTTTCGGCACATTCAAATATTCTGGAATACAATGAGCTGGAGGCATGAAAGTGATTCAAGACAGCGTTGCCTAGCGTCGAGCTATTCGTCAGAATATGACTCATGATGATGACCCTTGCATATAATCGAAATTCAACAATAAAGAGCCACACAAGCGACATCCACTCGCAGTAACATACTCGACAAAAACAATTGAGGGAGTGGCATATTTCGCCTTTGTTAGTTGCATAAATAGGATTAGCAAGATGGCTAGCCCGCTATCTGTAAACATCAACCACAGCACATTTGCTGCTCTGCCCTGCTTCTACAACGGTAGCACTAAGGGGCATCATCACTAGTTTGTGTTGACAAGCTAAATCTGTCATCAAAACAAAATACACAGACGCCAAGAGGGCTCTCGCCCAGGTTGCCACTTGTGGTTAAACTTACAAAACCTGACAACGTAACGGACTGTCACCACACAAGTTGTGACAGCAACTTTCGCCCAGCTAGCAACTACAGTACACTAGCCAACGTTAGCACGCGTGCTGTGTTAGCTATCTTAAAACTTGCTTGCAGCACGAAGGAGAGCACCGGTATAACATAAGCTACGGATAATAGTTAGCAGCAGAAAAAAAACAACTCACCCGGTCGTGTGTAAATTTGGGACAGGGGCCGGCAGGTACGTCCAACCGATCAGTGCAGAACGACAGGGTCGAAGCGGCTAAATCACAGTCAGCCACAGCTTCAGCTGCCGTACCGTAGGCTAATTCTGCTTAACACCCCCACGGCACAAGATGCTATCAAGCAGCAACTTCCAAATGGTATTTAATGAACCCTATTAGTGCGCTTGTGGTATATAATCTTCGTGTAATACCCTTCCACGAAAAACCTTAGCTTGATTTCAGTTGACCTGTCTATTTGGCTCGTAGGCTAGTTGCTAGTACGGTAGCTAGCAAAGTTTGTCTCAATAGGCAGTTAGCAAAAGATGGCGGCGGAAAGAATCACCAAGCACGGTGAGAATCACGGGGGAACTTTGGTCAAACATTTGAATTATCTGACTTTCCCCTTATTAGATATTGGCGTCCACGAAGCCCTGTTGTTAACTAAACTAGAAAACGCGTATATCGTTATTCGTACAAAGTTTTAAAGTGCTGTCGATGCTGTCCAGCTACACCCTTCAGTGAAATGTTGCTGTGCAAACTTGCCCCCTCCCTCTCCTCTCTGAGCTGTGATCCAAGCAACCACTGCAATTCTCACCATCAACGCGCCGTGGACTGCCTGACCAGTGGCTTTTGGTGTAATATAGTTACTAATAATATCAGTAGCCTACAATATGCCTACAGATTTTTATTTGATCCTATAACAAAATATATATGACACGGTGTAGGCCACCACTCACGTCCTATCTAGTCCTGATTAAACTGTTGAAATAGTCTAGCTCTAGCCACTACCATAAATAATGAAACGTAGTAGTTCATTTGATTACTTAATTTACATAGTTGTCAGTTTCTCAATTTCTCTTTGTGTGTGTGTGTGTGTGAGAGAGAGTAGTAGCTACTCAACAACACAAATGCCATTCAAGCAGTTTGGAACAGCACCCAACAAAGCTACATTTATTTAATTTGTACACAGCTTTAATAATTAAGGGTATTAGCCTAGGCCCTACAATAAACAAAATATGTTCCTCTGGCCTCTGCATTAGCTTGTAGTTCAGGTATTGATTGTGTAAGTAGCCTAGTGTATTTACATTATGGGATTTATAGCTGTGACCTCTGATACTTTTGTTATTATAACAATATAAGTAGTACACCAATACAGTATATAAGTAGTAACAATACAGAGAGAACAAACGTGTAAGCTTCCAGTGACTTAACATGACATGGTAACATGCTTTAAAAGGATACAGGATGTAATAAATCAAATTGCACATGTAGTAACCTATAGGTTGTGTAGCATATTTGTGGGGATTTCAGCTCCTATTCTTCTGTGCACATGGAGGCAGGTGAATTAAGGAAGGTGCGTGTCCATTTAGAGCCTTAAAAACCTTCAAACCAACCCTAAACCTGACAGGAAGCCAAAGAAGTGAGCCAATATGAGGGGGTGGGGTAATTACCTGATAATAGGTAATCCACAGGATAAAAGGGCATAGGACATTGTCAAGTCAATATAGCTATAACTTATGTTATAGTACAAACCACAACCTGATGAGATATGAGTTGAACTTGTAGTTGTAATCTGTGCTGGGATGATTCAGGATGTGTGTGGTGGGCATGATACTGGAGGGGTTAAAGATGAGCAATGGGGCTGCAGGCAGAGAAACCAATCAGCTTGGAGCACAGGGCTTTGAGAGCCCTGATTGGTTGCTTGGTAACGCTGTTGAAGTGATGATGGGAATCATGTCCTGCCTGTGTGGTCTGTATCCAGGCACAGTAGAACCAGAGGGATTGGCTGTAGATTGATGCACACATGCACATGCACACACACAATTGAATATACAGCTAAACACATTGGACATTTCTGGGCTCAATGACACGGATCAAATAACATAATGTATCTACTAACTGGTCTTACATATTGACATTGCATCTACATGCTCTATAGTTCAATGAATACTTGATAGGCTGCCATAAAGATGGTTGTGTAGCCTACATCATGTTACCATGGAATCTAAAAGCATCTACGCTATCTAAAGCATAATCCAACTTGGCTCACATTTGTTGAAAGATGAACTGATTACTGAATGTGCCCATCAACTTCACAGTGGCACTATAACAAATACCAAGCCTCTCATTCAGTTTCACCTAGTGTGCTGAAATTCAAGGAATTCAATCAGATAACAGTTACATTAAATAGTTATATTTTGACCTGTTGGTAAATCTGGTAAATAGCCTATGATGTTATGGTTATGGATATGACTAAGGAGACGATTGTAGGTTACAAATCAATGAAAACAAAACAAACTTTAAATTTAAGGATGATACAAGCACTTCCAGCGACTGATTATAGATTTTGTGTGGAATATATCCATACCCATCTACAACCACAAGGAGGCGCTCGATGCATGTAAGAAGATGTAACTGCTTTTCTGAACTATATTTTGATAGTATTACTTGTCGAATGAAAACCATGTTATGAGCCAGATTTAAGTTAAAATAAAAGCTGTCTGATTTTTGCAACATATTTCAGATTTATGCCGGTCAAATTATTTATATAGATTTGCACATTGACATGACTAATAAAAACCATGCTGTGTGAATATTGCAATGTAGGTTGTAATTGTGCAATCATTCACTTGTTGGCAGTAATAACCAGTGATAAACTAATGCCACCCTACATGATTGGTTTTCAAAATCATGATTATGTGAGAAAGAAAGATACTTATTAACAGACAAGAAATTTATTGAAATCAAACATGTTTTTTTACATTTTCAGACATTTAAAACATTATCTTAACATTGATGAATTACAAACCTTTTACAAATCATTAAACAGGACACTGGAACAGAGAAAACAGAAAACAGCCTGCAAAATCACACAATATGCCAGGAAAAGAGAACTTGCACACGTTTCTTAAAGAAAGCTAGTCAGACAGCTTGTGTTGAGGATAAAAGTAAAATGGAATGAAGCATTAGTTTATATAGGACATATCTGCTCGAAGATGAAAAGGTTATTCAGACCAACTTTCACAGCAAATAAAGAAAACAAGACAGTCGGTAACTTGTATGTATACTTCCACTTTAACAGATGTCAGTCTGGTGGACATCAAGCATGCTGTCATTCATACACATTTAGAAAACTGAAGACAGGTCCATGTATTTTATTTCATTTCTAAGCACGCACACCCATAGAAAATAGATAAATGCTTGATGCATGCCAGTTTTATCTTTGTAGTGCAACGAATATGAAAAGATTAACATTTCATAACTTCAAACTAGTTAACCACAAAGTGACTAGCAGGATACTATCATGTTAGTATACCTGCAGTGTGCAATCTAATCTATTCCCTGCGATGTTGGTGTTTATGGACCAATTTGAGACTAAGTCAATTAAGCTTTCTAGATAGTTCAAGTATGAGCTATATGATGACAGCCCGAGTCCATTTAGCATGCGAGTGACTGACAGGTGCTCATGCCGCAATAATTGCAAATACAACATAACTTAAAACAGTTCAAACAAAATGTCAACAAAAAAAATCTAATATAACAAACCAGTAAAATATTTTAAGGAAAAAAAAGGAGATATTCCGAAAGGAAGGAAACAAGAATACACATTAATATGAACTCATAACAAATCAACAGCTGGATAAATCGTAACAATGGTCTATTTTTTCTAATTAATTTTTCATTTACATAAGACTTTTAGACTCTTGGTAAGAACTCAAGAGTCTAAAAGGTCTTGAAGCTGCAGGACCAAGCTGAGTCGACTACTCAGACACTTCCTGGTTTAACAGGAAATTACCTCACCAATTCTGATGGCCTGGTGAATACGACGTGCTAAGGGCTTTCAGCTTCCCATACTAAAGGCCATTCCCCTGTTCCTTGGCTGTTATCGTCCTCTAACCTGTCTCCTGGCTTTACTATATTGACCAAAGCCGTTAAAAAGCTGTTGGTTAATAACTTTGTTATTATTAGCCATAATAATCCTTTATGGGGCTTAGTCTCCTCCCTCTTTCGGTCTCTAGCTCGTTCTATCTTGGCCTCTCATTGTAAAACCTGCTCCCAAGATAAACAAACACTAACTGGCTACAGAGGCACATGGCTGGACCACACAACAGGAAACCCATTCATTCCTGATTTCCTTTCTTCTGTCTCTTCCTCTCCTCTTCCTCTCCTCCTGGCCCAGCCATCCCGAGACATCCCAAGTCTTCCTCTCTGTCCAGAGGAAGGGTTGCTGATCGTAACACAAACACGCACGCACACACACAGAAACAGCTCATCTGGAGAGGGTGAAACCGCTCACTTAAAGCACCGGGGCTACAATAGCTTGCATTTCTCCCCCTCTCTGCCCATCTCTCTCTCTCTCTCTCTCTCTCTCTCTGCCTCTCCTCTGCTATAGTGTGTCTTCTCCACTCCTGGGTGAGCGGCGGCAGGTATCAGCTCTTGGGTCTCCCTGGAGATTCCTCTCTGACCTGGTTCAGCCCACCTTGGCCCAGCTGATGAAGGCGGGGATGTCCCGGACCGGTACGTTACGGGTCAGAGCTTTGACCCGCAAATTACGGTCATCTGTGAGGAGAACCACCTCCCTCCGCAACCGCACCGGGCCATCTGCAAATGTTTTAGAATTAGAAACCCCAATGAGACCGCTAAATAGTTTAAGATGGATTTCTCTACTGGCACCCAACAGAGAAATAATCTTTGTCATTAGAATAATGGCCAAGGGCCATATTACAGAAACGTCCTAACTAGCAAATCCTATTTTAACTGGTCACCATGGTAATTCGAGTTAGGACCCAATTTAGGATGAAGGCCATTAACAGATGATCAGTTCCTAAATCAATGTTCCTATCCTAACTTAAGATAGGAAAAGTGTATTACACAAGCTTCCTAACTTCCCAAAATCTTAAATAAGATATCCTAATTTTAGGACAGCTGATAAACTGCCACTGTGTTACCTAGATTAACGTAATAATACGTTGCCTACAGTTAGCTATGGTATGACTGCTCTTTTTTGTCTTAAAAAAAAAAAAAAAAAAAAAATCTGCAAAATGTAAATAGAAGGAACTTATTTATTGAGAGGCTTATGGCAGACCGTGCCGATATTTTGCGTTTTGATGACAAACGCTAGTTGCCAGATACAGGCTACCCCGGGCCATGATCCTATGGCTACCGTACCCCATAGCTGCTCGGCTACTGCTACCGTAGCCGAGGAGCTAGTACGGCCATCTTTGGAGCTGCCGACCCGTTGTGGTGCAACTATGACAAATACCCTTCTTTTTGCCAACGGAGACTTCCAAAGTGAAGTGGCTGACTTGGCGAACATTTCACAGCCCACGATGTCACGGAATTTAGCCGAGGTTGCAACCTCTATTTTTTGGCTGCTCATTACGGAGCATGTCGATGTGATAATGTCAACACGCAGAACCAAGCCCACTCTCTTTTTGTCCTGAGTTATTACGGTACCGTTGGTGAGAATATTTTGATTTGTCAACATATCTAACCAACACAAGAATTAATCTGTCTTAAAGTTAAGAGTCCGTTGTTTTTCTTCCATTTTATAGGTTTAAATTAAGAAATATATTTAACAGAAATGCTCTGTTACATAATCTGTTAACAGAAGTAGCGTTGGTTGCTATGTAACAGACAAACGTTAATAACCGATGTTGGATTGGGTATTTAGGATGTCCTAACCCAAGATAAAATAGGATGAAGGTAGATAGGATAGGATTCATAAAGTTAGGATTTGCTTCTGTAATACCAAATTGGGGAAAATCCTATGTTTTTTCATCCTATCCTAACTTTTGTCTTAAGATAGGATGCTTTCTGTAATACGCCCCCAGGTGCCTGTTTACAATATGCTACGCTTCACATAATCAGCAAATAGGTGTCAATCAAATCAGAATTAGTAGGCGATTGGACCACCTTCAACTAATCACAACAACAAACATTTGACAGTGACCCACCTGCAGATGATTTTATGTCAACAGGCAGTGTATTTCTGCCAGTGCTGATTGGTTGATAATTAATGCATCCACCTGAATGGCACATTTTCCAATTAAGGTGCCAGACTGATAAAGTTTGTAATACCAGGATGGTATGAAGCAGGCAAGGCCCTTCACTGACCTATTTCTGATGTTGCAGTATGTGTGTTGTATTACAGTCTATGGCAGCATTTATCAACCATGGTCATAGGACCTACGGCTTCTGTATGTGTCACCTAGAAGCCTGATAACGACCCATTCATTTGAGTCAGGTGTGTTGGAGCAGGGAGAAATCTACAACATGCAGGGCAGCGGGTCCCCATGACCAGGGTTGGGGACCACTGGTCTATGGGAATTAAAGTTGTATTGTGGTTTTCTGTATCAAGAAGAGTTCCTCAAGGTAGCAGACACTGCTCCGTGAGAAAAGCACAGCTAAAGTACACTGCAGAAAGTTGTTTGTTTAGCTGTAAACGTGACTAACCCTCATCATTATGTATAACAGTATACATAGTACATACTTCTCTGCTCAGGCATGAAGTCCTTGGCCTTGTCTTTGCAGTAGTGCAGACAACAGGACAGGATCACATCATCGTTGTTGCCCTGGCGATGCAGAGGAGAGGCGTGAATCGAATGGCCAGGCTACGTCAAACACGTAGCATAACACTACGCTTCTATAATAATCAAGGGAACCAACTACATTACATTACTACAAGAGCAGCGCGTAAGTGGGGCGTATATGAGAGCTGTGAAAACACACTCGTGCACGAGAAATGCACGAGCATAGGACTATGTTGCATGATGATTACATCATAAGCACCAAGATAATATTATGACGCACCATATGAGCCCAAGACATTTTGTTGCGGAGCAGTAAAACCAATAATGAATATATGAATGGGGTGTGTTTTGCAGTTGGTCCTATAGGCTGCAGTACCACCCGTCGCCACAAGCCCGCCTGGCGTGTTCTCACCTGCTGTCCCGTGGTGTCCTCGCTGCGGAAGGCTATGGACTCCAGATGGCTCCCTCTGCTGGTCAGAGCGCGGAGGCACGGCTCCCTGGCCTCGAAGCCTCTCTCCAGGAAGTTCACCGCTAGCCTGGCTCTCTCCTGTACGCCGCGCGCGTGGGCTCCTCCTCCTCCATCGTCGCTACAGTTGTAGTTGCCACGACTACCGCTTACCCGCCCACCAGCTCCCATCCCCCCTCCCCCTCCGGAGGCCATGTTGTCCTGGCCCTTGGCCAGACCGTCTAGCTCCGTGATCACTGGCAGAGGGGGAAGACAACACAAGCTCTTCATACGAATGCTCTGTTTGCATCCATTCCAGACTGCCCCTTGTGGCTGACATCAGCATAACAGCATATTGGTCACGGCCCAAGTGTGCCCATTCTCTACCCCTCCCCATAGATTGTTACTTTTCTAAACCTAAACAGTGAGCTGACTAGACAAACATAGTGGGGAAAATAAAAACAAACCTGGAAAAAAGAGAAATCTAGGAGGTTTTTGCTTAAATAATGTAAAAAAGACTAAATGTAAAGCACAGCTTTCCTATGCGTTCAACTCCTAAAGGTATTTGATTTTTCCCTGCCGATACAGCACACATCCGCCCCAGCAGGCGGTGCATGCAGTGAGCCCTCTCACCTATCAGTGGCACCACCAGGACGTATGTGCCACAATGGAGGAGCGTCTTCAGCCCAGCCAGGTGATCTATGAAGCCATTGGTGTCTGGGACCAGGAAGAGAGGGCGCACCTCCAGCTCCAGCTGACCGCCTGTCTGAAGAACAGCCTGGAAGAACAGACAGGCTTTACATATACTGTACACACACACACGTATGGACATAGTACTGCACATGTAGTACTACTGTATACAATGTATGAAGGTTTAGAATGAGGGAGTAGCTATTAATTACCTACTAAATAGCAGAACAGCATACAATTAAACACCATAAAACATATACACAGTAGTGCTGTACCAAACTATTATTTTTTTGTCGATTAATCTATCGATTATTTTTTCGATTAATATATCGATTATTTTTCCCGATTAATCGGATAACTACCTTATCGATAATATAGAAATCCAGTCCATGCCATAGGGTGCTCCCTCAGAAGCTGTGTCACCCACATTGGTAACACAGTGTTGTGCAGCCTGCACCACTTTGTGTTCCTTATTACAAAGCCAGGGCAGT
>JAODUE010091171.1:0-13881 GCA_027564755.1 Amblyopsis hoosieri
CCCTCTCCACCTAGCATAGCCTCTCTACCTAGCATAGCCCCTCTCTACCTAGCATAACCCCTCTCTACCTAGCACAACCCCTCTACCTAGCATAGCCCCTCTCCACCTAGCATAGCCTCTCTACCTAGCATAGCCCCTCTCTACCTAGCATAACCCCTCTCTACCTAGCACAATCCCTCTACCTAGCATAACCCCTCTCCACCTAGCATAGCCTCTCTACCTAGCATCGCCTTGCCCTCGTCTTCCAGCTCAAAGCGAAGTGTCTGCAGCTCCTGCTCCGACTGCTGCCGCAGAATCTCCAGGGTGCGGCGGTGGGCCTCCTTTAGCGCATGCACCTCCTCCCTCTGCTCCTGCTTCAGTCGCTCCTCTAGAGCCTGCAGGCAGCAGGAGAGGAGGAGGAGGTGATTGATTTCCTTGCTAAAAAATCCATCATAAACCAGCATGAATTATATGCTGGTCCATGCTGGTTCATACTGGTTAGTGCTGGGGTAGTGCTGGTCTAGCTGGTATACCAGCACACCAGCAACCGTACACCAGCAAACAGCATGGGATGCCGGGGTACCAGCAAACCAGCATTCCATGCTGGTTCCAGCATGCAGCTAGGCTAGCTAGCTAGCTAAAGAGCTGCCCAGTATTGTTGACTGACAGGTCAATATACTGTAGTACTGTGCGAATGTACAGCATGCTGCATGTTTCTGTGTTTGTGTGTTAATGGGTGTGTGTAGGTCATATGCAGTAAGTAAAGCAAAGCTTGTACACCGTCACATAACAAGAAGGCATAATGCCACACACACACGCACACACACACACACACACACACACACATGCACGCACACAAACACATCATTAAATCCCCATCCACAAGCTCAAACACACCGGGAGCTTATACATGAAAAGGAATGTTTTGTACAATATAACTCATCTTATAACCTGGCCTCAAAACAGCCCTACTCTACATTCCAAAAAAAAAAAGCATTGATAAAGTCATCAGTGATTATATATCTATCATATGAGACAACAATAACCCCACACAAGTGTTAGATTCTGGCTGTATTGCCCATATTTTATAACCATATTGGTGCCCCAAAACTGTCAGTATTTATTGCTGCGGCATCTGGGAGCATTATTAGTGTATTTTCAAATCTTCAGCTCTGATTCTTAGCCATGGCCCTACTTTTCTCTGTCTGTGGGTCTTTGTGTGTGTGAGTGTGTGTGTGTGTGTGTGCGTTGTATATTTTTGCTGCCTGTGGTGACCCGATATTTACGAGTGAGTGTAAAGGAATCTGCAGGACTAAATGCAGGACTAACGCCTTCCACGGCTACATTACAATAGCCTGTCCTCGACACGCACACTCACACACGCACGCACACACACACACAGAATTGCAAACACATGCACAGGTGCAAACAGGATTTCACGCAAAAATAACACAACAATACATAATCAAATTGTAAAGGCAAAGGAGCACATTCAAAAATGTTTTTACTATATATTTCTATGAGAGCGCGAGAGCGAGAATATACTGTACACAAGCATATCTCTTGGTTAAAGCGTATTTAAATCAGTGTGTGTGTGTGTGTTATGCATCCCTCAGTGTGTGAACTATGTCACAAATACAACAACAATACAGCCAATGGCAGCCATTGCAGATGGAGCTGCTTAGACCTGGCACAACCACGCATGATAAAATATGTGCGAATAAGCACAACACATACAAATACAACATTTACAATATGTGTGTGCTACATAGCTGTGTATGCATGTGTGGATAAATACTGGTGTGTGTGTGTGTGTGCGTGTATTTACGGCTTGTGTGAGTGAACATAGTGGTCTCAAACCTGCTGCACCACACCAGATTCACATGAATGGGCCATTATCAAGCTCTGCAGAAGCCTGACAACGACCCATTCGTGTGAATCGGGTGTGTTGGAACGGGGGAGACATCTACAACGCGCAGGGCAGGGGGGTCCCCAGGACCAGGGCTGAGGGCTACTGTGGCAATGTGTGTGCGCGTGCGTGCGTGCACGTGCATGTACCCTGATCTGATGCTGTCTGGCCTCCTCCATGGTGCTCAGAGCGCAACAGTGAGCCTCCTGCAAGCGGTGTTCTCTCCTCTGGTGCTCTCGCTGCAACTCTGAGCGCACACGAACACACACGCACGCCCACAGAGTTACATAACGCACGTGGCTGTTATGAACACAGACACCGACGCACCACAAGTTATCTAGTCATGGAGCCATAACAGAGCACATTCCACACCTGTGCTCATGTTGGGTTAAAGACATACTGTACTGTGTAACATCTACCAGTAATATGTGGCTTCTTATTTTAAAATCCATCCACTGGAGGATGGAAACGGCAGGTTTACATGAGTAATACGCGAGTAGTTGTTTTGTCTCCAATAGCAGGGATAATATTTCATTTGCGGAGTAACTACATTTAGCTGATTAAGTGACGGTGTAATGTTTGGCTGGTGCAGGAAACCAACTAGCTATACAATTCACTCTCCTCCCATAAGTGCCTGAAAAAGTCCTGATAAAGTACAAACAAACTCACTAGGCAACGTTCCAAACTAACTGTGTACGTAACATTTAATTTAAGAAGCCAATAGTGTTCGTTACAAGATGCAGATAGTGATCGCGATCAAAAGTGTTTTATTTGAATATTTGTGAATATTAATGCCCGTACCTTTCAGCTGTTGGCTCAGCAGCTCCCTCTCTTGGCCGAACTGAGACTGCAGCTGCTGTAGGGCAGACTGTGACTGAGACAGTTGTAGTTCAAGAGACTGTTTCAACAGAGAGATCTGGGAAGATAGAGGCCGAGCTTTAGAAACAAATGGAACTATAACTGGAATAGGCGATGATATATAAAGACAGACAGAATTACAGTACTGACAGTATTATGCATGGCTGAATTAAATTATTATTTGGGGTCTCTCGGTGTGCATAAACGCTAGAATTCTTGGCCAGGTCCTGACAGTGAAGGATTTACTGCTGTGGTATCACGTTAGCAAAGGTAATATGGATTTATTTAATAGAAAATAGGGCAGAGAAACAAAACGGGACCCCTAGTTCTGGTAATGTGGATTTAGGATGAGGGATTGTGCGACTGCAGTTTTACATTTGGTCCACACATATTGATTTAGACATCAGAGGCTCTGGACCTGGGCTCTATCCTCGCCAAAGGTCCGCTACTCCATCTTACAACTGTCATGCTGAACAGACCTTTGTCCCTTTGGGCGTTCTGTTTCACTTTTTTGCTCTCACTTCATTGGCTGTCCGACTGGGGGCGGGATGATAGGTCGGAGGCGATTGGTTACAAATCAGTAATGATGTCTCAAACCTGGGACAAAATCTGACTGGCTTGTTTCACACAAGTGTGTCTATACAAAACCTTAGACAGAGTTCAATCTTTTACAATAGATGACCAATAGAAGGCCATTTCCCCACAGAGACGGCAAATTCATTACATTTTCTTACGTTTAGTATGTAGATAAATAGACGCACAGTAGATAAATCCAACTTCATTTATCTTTAGTAATAGGTAAATGTCACTAGAATGTCCTATTCAACTTGCTGTCGTGCAGCATTTCCTATGAATGCTCATACAGCAACGTGAACTATGAACTACATCTATTTGGAGGTCTGTTGCCATGGCGGTGAGGTTTGAGAATTGCAGAACTCAAATGACCTTCCTGTGTGCGTGGGGCTGTGCATGAGTGTGTATGCGTGCATGCCCATGAGAGTGCGTGTGGCTGTGCGTGTGTGTGTATGCGTGCATGCCCATGAGAGTGCGTGTGGCTGTGCGCGTGTGTGTGTGTGTGCGCGTGCGTGCGTGCGTGCATGTCCACGAGTACGCGCGCGTGCGTGACAGCGCGTGCATTAACCTGCTCAAGCAGGTCCTCCACCTTCCTCTGCCAGCTCTCGCGGGCGGCCATCATCTCCAGCTCCTTCTGCTGGGAGATCTGCGTCAGCGCAGCCTGCTTGTCGGCCTCGTACTCTTCGCTTAGCTCCTCCCTCAGCAGACGTAGCTCCTCCCTAGTGGGAGGGGACAGAAGTGTACAGTTTGTAGCTTGGCAGTTAGCTAAAAGGTCCTTCAATAATTCCAGAGGTGTTTACTTTATGATTAGAAGAAGCACTGTAAAACTGCAACAAATTCAAATACATACTGTTACAATGTGTCTGCCTATACATATGGATTTATAGACAATATGACCAAACTATCTGAAACAAAGGAATAGATGTCAGACTAAATTGCCTAACTGAAAGTTTACTTAATAGCAACTGTGATATCAATTGATTATCAAGTGATATCAACGAAAAGAACATCACTTCAATGCGTCTAATCAGCCAAACCTACTGTATACCATACCTATCACTGTTAATGAATAAAAATAAATATAAAACAATATAAAATAACTTACAGGCAAATATTTCCTGGCCTGCTAACAAGCAGAGAGGACAGAAAACCTTCCTTTGTCATGCTGTTCACTGTGTAGCTGACTAAAGGCCACCGCCCACCGAAGGCGTCGACGCGTGTCAAGAGACGCAAGGATTTTAGAACTAGTTCATTTTAACGGGGCATCGCCCACTGGTGTGATCTGACGCGCGTCGACGCCAAAGTTTAGAACGCTGTTCTATTTCTTGGGCGTCAAGCCGAACTTATGGCTAATTGAACCAAGCTGTCCAATCTGGTTTGAGAGGCTGCAATGTTTTCACATTGACTCCTAAGGTTCATTGTTGTTCCAATGATGAGCATTGCACTCTAAAATGAGCTGGCTACACAGGTTGTTATTTTTCAGAAGGGGCGAGGCAGGGTAGTGTGTAAAAGTAATATAGTAATGTAACTAGTAATTTAACTAATTACTTTTAATACCCAGTAATAAGTAAAGCTATATTATTACTTTTTGAAGGAGTAATAAGTAACTAGTAACTTATTACAATTCATGAGTAACCAACACTGGTCATGACAATGTGTGGATATGCATTATTTAGTATTCAGATTATTATTTAGAATTTGTTTCATGTGCCCTTCGGTGTCCCACGCCTCCTAAAAACACCTGTGCTTCCTCTGTATGGTGCTCCGTGAGATGTGAAACTGCTAAAACCTGTTTGAGAGCATGGACAAGAGGTTGTCAGATAGTTGTCAGACTGTTTGGAGTGGGACTTTCAGGGTTCTGAGCTTTCCTTCACGGCGCAGCGGACGAACCGTGACTTTGCTTTGTCTCGTTTGAAAATACAGCATTCAAATTCAAAAACCGCTGCTCTGCTGCCCTGGCATACATCAAGGACAAAGCAAATATGGAAATGACAAACACGACAAGCGGAGGAAGGGGTGGGAACAGAAACACGACAGATGTAGGGGAGGTAACAGCTGAGGATAGCCTGACACGAAAAGGAGGTTCACCCAGCAATCTGTTTGTGCTGGATAAAATGATAAGATACAGAATGTCTGAATTATGCTCACCACGCTCAAATCAATTCAGTAGTGGATGAAGACAGAAGTGTTGATATAAACACTAAGACATGATTGGACAGAGCGACAGAGAGACACAGAGAGAGAGAGAGAGAGAGAGAGAGAGAGAGAGAGAGAGAGAGAGGGGGGGGAGAGAGATTGGAACTAGGAAGGTCTGCAGAATAGAGCACCGGAGACAGACAGACCAATAATAACAAAAGACCAATGTGTGCAAACAGACGGAAGAAAAACAGAAGAGTTTATATGTTTTATTTATTTCTTTGCTTTACCGCAGTGCGTCTGTCCATTTCTGGTCCAAGTCGTCGGCCATTTTGTCCATTCGCTGCTTCTCCTCGGTCCGGATCGACATCACCCTGGCCTCGTGCTGTTGTTTCTGCGTTTCTATCTCCTCCTACACACGCACGCACACGCACATCTGTTGACTATGCATGCATCTCAGAAGATAGTAAATGTACGTGGTTGTTTGGCAGACTATACGACATCTACGCGCATACTGTACAGCACGTCATTCCTGTGAGTTCCTCCTCTCAAACGAGTAGGGGTATACAGATGCTACGAAACATCTCACTTGGTTTTACCCGTCTGCGGAGTGCTCTTTGGTCACAGCCCAGCGCTGCACTCCCACTGTGGAGTCACAGTGCGGTAGTCTTGCCAGTGAGACGCTCTGCCTGAGCAGTCCGTTACGGGCGGGAGGCAAGTAAAATGCAAGTGCATCCTTTCGGATTTTGGAGGCGGCATTGAAGCCGTCTCTGAGAGGCCCCTGAAACTGAATGACTCATAATGCCTGTAGAAGCTGAGCACGCCCACACACACACACACACACACATGTGCGTTTATAATATAATATCCCTCCATTGTGTCAGCTGTGAATTGCCAAAAGGAGCAGCTCGTTGGGTTTTTTACAGTATGTGGATGACAGCTGTTAAAGGCAGGGTTAGTCATTCTCCCCACACATCGAAACGCATTGTGAAGCATTACAGCTTTGTTGATGTGAGCGGTGTTTGCCACTTTGTTTATGTTCCTATGTACGGAGCAAGGGCTGTGTAGACGTATCGGATTATATTTTCAACACGCACAGAGAACGGTAAGATGGCTAGCGAAATGCCAGGAGATATTGGTTGAATTTGACAAAAAGTGTATTAGCTTACAATTACATGACTATACCTGTAAGAGATCTACAGCCTGTTATGGGCAGACAGCATCACAAGACCAGATAATTGTATACCAACAAAAATTGAAATTGAATTGAAGCATCTATTTGAGCTACTTTAAAGCCTTTTATTTCAATTTTTGCTTATTGTGTACTTGACGTGGTACACTTTTATTTTAACCTACTCTGAATAACGTTGCTCTTTTTGCAGTTATGAATAAATAATTGGGCTGGGCTGACTCTCACAGTGTAATTGTTTCTTGTAACTATTTCAATATATTGCTGTGGAACCCTCGTTTGCATTGAAAAACTGTATACAAACAAAGATATCATTCAAGGTTTTCCCCAGAGGTTGCACAGTTGACATTATACGTGCCGTGTTGATTACTGTAGCATTGGCAGTCATGGAGTTTCATCACTATCAGACGTTCAGTTCAACCTGAGCCACTAATGTCCACACATCGTGGCTGAGGATTTCATCAGCGTAGAGGACAGAAAACACATTACAGCTTCCCCGGGGCTACATGAGTCACATGGCACTGTAATCCACGCTCCACGAAGCGACAGGCTCTTAAAAGTGATTCTCTCATTTATTCAGACTTATCTGACATAGTTTAGCTAAAATTAATTTAGGTGGAATTAAATACGCTGCCATGCTAAATAATTTCTTGTTCCATGTAATCCATTCCAAGTCTTGTTTTGGATTTTTTTATTTATAGCATGAAACAAGAATTTTTTGACCCCATTAGATTCAGAGCGGAAAGCAAATCTAAGTTGTGTCTAAAAAAAAACACACAAGATAAAATCACAAGTTAGCTTGCTGTGTTCCCATTTCAACTCCAATCAATGTCTCTAGAAACCAGGCTCTTGTGGAAGCTAACTGCAATGCAATTTCCCCTAATTATCTCCATTCACTAACCCAATTCTCTTTCTCTCTCTCTCTCTCTCTCTCTCTCTCTCTCTCTCTCTCTCACACACAACCTAGTCCTATGACATCATCTTGCACATCCTTACATCTTTGCACCTTCTGCCGCTCTACCATTCAGCCTCTGGAAAAGGTGAACGGCCTGTAGTTCATTTGACTGACTGACTGACTGACTGAGTGTGTTGTTGATGTGTCGATTGGCTCTGACACGTTACTAGCCCATCCATTTGGAAGTCAGTGCTGCATGCATCAGACCTGCCTATCGTGTTACCTGCAGGTCCGTTAGGAGGTTGCTGGTTTCTCTGACCCGGGATCTGGTGGCGTCCAGCTCTATCTTGAGTTTCTCCTGGGTGTCCTTCAGGCAGCTGATCTGAGACTGGGCCGAGCAAAGGTTCTGCTCCCCCTCACGCACCAACTCCTGGAGGTGGGATACCTGGATGTGACATCACAGGGGGAAGACATCAACACTTCCTGTTTTCCCCTTAACTGTTCTTTGAATGTTGCTACCGTGATGCAAATTAAGAATTCAATAATTATTTTATGTTAAATCTACTTATTCTTATTGGTAAATATTTTCGACACAAATGTACATTTGGCAAGTGCACACCCAGATTTACTCAGTTTTTTCATTAATTCTGCGTTCTAATTAAGTCCCTTGGATTAGTAAACAATGTAAAGGGTATTAATACTATAAAGAATAACATGTTATTTGTTGATTGATTTGCCTTTGTTTCTTCATTTTATTATTATTTATGTGATTTTATCTTTTTGCCAATTTCTATATTATCATTTGATATCACTATTTGACTGTATTGTTCTTTCTTGCAGTAAAACATGTATAAATAAATAAAAACACTTGTGTATCATGTATTATTTGAGATTATAACTAGCGAGGCACTGTACGTACGGTCCTTAGTATGCCTACGTACTTATACTGCATACCACTTGTTTTTGTAACCCACAAAAAGCTTTAATCTCATCCTCAACGATGACAAAAGATTTTAATATTTGGAATATATACTTTTTATTCAAATGTGTGTTGAACATTTGAATATAAACGTTCAACACACATAATATACATGTTGACAAGAAAGGTGTGAAAATACATACAAATTAGCTGTTGTATCACTGTTAATGACATCGAGGTGCAAAGCATTGTGGGACAGTTCCAGCCGTGACGTGTGCAGCGGACGCTTACTGTGACACCACCCTAACCTGCAGACAGCAGTATGTAGTATGTACTGTGGAGAACGCTACCTGCTGGTTGGCCATGTTGAGCTTGGCTGACAGCTCCTCCTTCAGATTGTCCAGCTGCTGCTGGAGGCAGTCTCTCTGCTCCTCCAGCGACAGACGCTTGATCTCGAACTCCTGACTCATTTTCTGGAGAAACGCAAGACAAGAGGGGAAGGCCTTGAGACGAGCGCATGTGTGACAGAGATCGTCTGTCTTCCTCGAGGGACTCGAGGCCCGACCTCCCGCACAGAGAGTCGCCGCTCTACCAGGCAGGCTAAAACCCACGGGCCCTATACCCTGCGTGGCCAGAGCGCCCTATGAGGTGTCGGAGGGTGAGGATTAAGTTCACTGCGCCGCCACCCGCTGGCCGCCGTTACACATGCACAATAGCAGAGCAAAGGTAATGCTGCCAATTGTCAACAGAGATCTGAGGAGGGATGTGTTACGGGGCTCGAGCTTGAACTAGAAATCTCACTTTAGCGCCCGCTCATCATTCAGACACCCATGGAAACGTGCACAGATGGAAAAACTGAGGTATGGGGGGGGAGTTCAAATCCCAGCAGCCATGCTTCCCAGATAAGCTATTTCCATATTCAAGATGTGAGTCGTTGTGTTAGTTATGAGTGGGAACTCTGAGCTTAGAGTGCATGTGGAGTCAGATATTTCTTTTTTGACATAAATCTTGTCCCGGGAGTTACACGCCAAATGTTAGCGTGACCTATACCAGCGCGACGTGTGAGCTCGGCGAGCCGTAAAACGGCTCGAGACGTATTCAATTCAATACGCCGACATGAGAGGTGCTTTAGGGGGAACTCGAATTCAGCCCGGCGGGGGTGTAGAGAAAGAAAATGGGTTTTACGGGAAATATAAATATATTTCAAAGAGCACGTCGTAAAGGAGCAGAGAGACGTCTGTGCGCACTGTGAGATCCCGTTTGTGCTGTGAGAGCGCACGCTGCCGTGTCATTGGCGGAGGAGGACGGGGGAAGATGGAGGACACGTGATGAGTTGTTTAAAAGCTCTGGGGTCCGTTAATCCTCGCTCTCCATCCTTCTTTCTCTCTCTCGCTTGCCCCTCGATAGTGCACCACATTTTTGTCTCCCGCCGTCTAGCCGCCTCGTCAGCTTTCCCCTGTCAATCACTCACAGCGTTAGCTGAATCTCTCTCTCTCTCTCTCTCTCTCTCTCTCTCTCTCTCTCTCTCTCTCTCATTAGAGACACCTGGCCACATTCCAGCTAAACACCAGACGTACAGTAGACAGTTCTCAGATGTGTAAAGGCTTGTGCAGCCTTTGTGTTAACTTGCCACCGCCACCGCCTCCTGTTTGGTTGTGAAATGGACTGTGGTGAGCGGTGCGCTGTCAGCAATTTGTAGCGGTAATCGTCCCTGTGGCCACAGTTTGGATGCTCACCGTCACCATGGTAACGGAGGATGGCTTACATAAAGATAAATCGCCTTGTGAAATGCTTTCAGTCATTCTGGTGGCTCCCGACCACATATCCTCACACCCCTCTGCTTTAGGGTTCATATTGATCCCATGTCTTTTCTTCCATCAGCTCTGGGATTAGTGGTCAGCTTCACACAGCATGGAGAAAAGGGAGCGTGAAGAATGAGGAAGAGGAAGGGAATGAGAGAGAGATGAAAGAGAGAGAAGAGAAAGACAAGATGTGCAGTAGGATACTGTAGGTACAGAGAGGAGCGAAGGAGTCCACAAAGGCGAAGAAAGAACATATATATTATATATACAGTATATATATTACATTATGATGACTTTAGAGCAAGCAAGAACAGGAGAAAGGCTGTTGACCTAATTAAATGTGCACATTCAGCCGAGGGAGTTTGTTATTTCTTGAGAACAGATTTGGTTTCTGTAACAACTGAGGCTGTTTGGCCAAAAACAGGAGAACAATGCTGTGATGCTGATGCTCGATAAAGGCCAAATATGGTGTTAGAAATATGGTTGGATATGAAGAGGTTGACAGCAGTGGCTGGCACATAATATATCAGACCACAATAATAAATAACAATAACACAACTCCAGTTGCAATAAAGGTATTGATTGAACCCGCTGTACAGTGAGCTAACTAATTCAACAAC
The DNA here is from genome assembly GCA_027564755.1 of Amblyopsis hoosieri. Classification (NCBI taxonomy): domain Eukaryota; kingdom Metazoa; phylum Chordata; class Actinopteri; order Percopsiformes; family Amblyopsidae; genus Amblyopsis; species Amblyopsis hoosieri. The sequence continues at coordinate 10,881 of JAODUE010091171.1, forward strand.
AAATGTTTTGTTAAATGAGAAAACCTAAAAAATGTCTCAATATGAAAGCAGCCCGGTAATTTGAGCGGCGCTGTTTGATTGACAGCTCTCTGGCTCTCCCATGATTAGCTCATTAGAAAACGGTCCCCCCTCAGTGGCAAAGCAGTGTTAAGTGCCTCATTCATATTTAGTAGTGCTTCCCAGCAGGAGACTCACCGCCATCAGGATCTCCTTTTCCTCTTCCTTCTCCTGCCGCGCCTCCTCCCTCAGGGCCCGGTGTTTCTCCTCCATCTCCTCCAGCGCCCTGACCTGCGCCTCCTTGAAGCGGAGGGCCTCCTCGTCGTAGCGGGCCCGCAGCCTGGAGAGCTCCTTCTCGTAGCCTTGGTGTTCCTCACGCAGAGACTGGGAGAGGAGACCGAGAGGGGGGAGGGATGAATTATTAGGAAACAATGACAAGTTCAGTGTTTCAATCAAGCGGGAACTACCGGTGCTGAGCAATGAACAGAACGATAAAGTGCCAAAATGTGTAGTTCCTCGAATGGCCACTTGAGGCTTGCTCCAAAAAGGGAGTCAATCCCCATAAACATGTTAAAATGACAGCTGAACGATTCTGATCTCTCTCTCTCTAGTTTCAATTAGACAAGCAAACTCATGTGCCTTCCTGAGCCAATCAATGAGAGAGGTAGGGATTTGCTACACACAGACAGGCAGAGCGGAGATAGATACAGCAGTGAATGTGTTCACCGTTCAATTTTCTTTGGTGTTCCAAAATGGAAATGACGACAGAGCGCATTTTAAATAAAGCAACATAAATATACTGCAAAGTTCACATCAGTGTAATGAATAACCTCTCAGTATAGCTCAAGGGAGTCTTTTTTGAACACTCCGGTTAGGCAAAAGATGATTACAAGCAGCGCTATTAGAATGTCAAATATCATAAAGTCAAAAGGGTTTTGAAGGCATTTATCTTTAGTTCTGTTTATTCACTCTGGAAATCATGTGGAGTTGAAACTTATAAAATATTTATCGTAACCGTTTTCAAACAATTTCTTTTCAAATCATTCCATTTAGGGTTCTGTGGACGTCGGATGTTGAGTTATTTGCCGAAAATAGCAGAAGTATGACTCAGTGTTCCTATTCTAATCTATGGAGTTTGTACAGCTGAGATTTTCTAAAGTACCTTATTTCGGTCAGAAAGGGTTGGAAAAGACATGTTTCACAATTATTAAACCAGTGTTTCCAGTATTGCCTTTGGAAGCACTGGTTTAGCACTGGTGACGGTACCTGCTCCATCTTGACGACCTGCTGTTTGTGCTGCTCGTCGCTGGCCTGGCTCTGGTTGAGCAGGGACTCCCTCTCCTCCTCCAGCCTGCTGATCTTCTCCTTCAGCCGGCTCTGCTCCTGGTCCAGGTCTCTGATGGTGGCCTCGTGAGACATCTGCGTGGCCTGCAGGGACCCTATCTGACCTGGAGGGGGCAGTGTAATGATTAGTCATGCTATTGCGTTTTGACCTTGTATTCCTGTGTTCTTACACTGTGTTTTATTTAATTAAATGTTTTTGTGTATATTGTGCTGCGTTATGACATCATGACTGTAGCGCTTTGGGTCAAGAAAAGCGCATTACAAATTAAATGAATTCATATTATTATTACTATTAGTCTAATTTCAAAGAACACTGCTATTAACATGCTGTGCTTGCCAGAATAAATGCTGTACATTATATATTTCATTCTGTGTGGAAAGTGTTAAAGTACGATAGCACCCGCTAATGTCAACCGTATCACAGCCAAATAGCCTCGATCCCACAAGAGCACGAGTCTGCCATATAAGCAGAGCTTCTTAAATTAGCATTTGTTCTGTACAAGGTCGAGTGACCACCCACAAGTTTAAGATTGTATTCCTATAATAACCTGAGTCATCAAACACTGTCAAATGTATGCTACGCTGTTGTTTTTTTAACGCTTGCCAGAGTTGTTCTCTCTACCGAGGGAAATCACACTATTCATGGAGGGCACCCACAGAAACTGACTGAACAGCAGATCAAGCCAGTTTTAAATAATGATTAAGTACCCTGTTTTTCTCATAATTAATCACACATGCAGTACTGACTCCTTTAGGCTTATTTTACTACAATATTATCTATATTGATTTCTTTCTCCACAGCTTTTTCCACAGCTGTGCCAAGCTGTGCCAAGCTGTGTAACAAAACATGTTGTTATCGTGGAAGCATGTTAGGTGCATTGAGACCGGTGTGTGTGTGCGCAGTATTTATGTTTGAACTTTTATGCGGAGCTTGGGCTCAATCTACGCCACAAGAGCTCAGACATTTTTGTTTTTCCCCCTTTCCAATCGCTCCCAGTCAAGAATATACAGCACTGCACTGGACCGCAAACCTCTCTGATTTAGTCGCTTCCTGGTATTAATTAGCACCACCACAATAGTGTCTGACCTTCTAAAGATGAAGATACACCTCAGGAATCTTCAAACTTCTGCATGATTGAGATTAACTGCTTTTTTTCTTTTTCTTGTTCAGAGCCTCTCTCTGGACTTGTCCTCTAACTGCAGTCAGATTCGACTGTGCCTTGTCAATGACAACCAGTCACACTTTGCATCCCAATGACTCAGCACTGAAATATTCATCTGCTTGAGGAGATAAAACAAAGTGGTGCGGATCCATGCAGACTTGTCTGCAGGCTGAGAATAGAAACCAGGAGCGAGAGCCATCTGCAAGTAATTGCAATCACCCCCCTCCGCCCCAAACACACACACACACACACACACACACACACCCACGTTGATGCAAGAACACAAAGGCCTTCAAACCACATTACCAGAACAAAAACCCGGTTACACTGCACTAATTATTTACATGCTCTAACATCAAGTGTCAATGGAGGGTTACTCCGATAGCAGATGGCACAAGACTGTGTCCAATCTAGTACAATTTTCCATCCATCCATCCATCCATCTTCTCCCGCTTATCCGGAGTCGGGTCGCGGGGGCAGCAGCTTCAGCAAGGGAC
>JAODUE010091182.1:0-13879 GCA_027564755.1 Amblyopsis hoosieri
CTCTCTCTCACACACACACACACACACACACACACACACACACACACACACACACACACACACACACACACACAAACAAGATAACTAATCAACAGCCAAAATGTTTTTTAATAAAATAATTGAACTTAAAAATGCAACCTTAATACATAACTGAATTAGTATTGAAATGAAACTTTTTGGGTTAGAAATTCCTCAAAGAGTAACTAAGACAAACACACATCTGCACACGCGGTTGTGGTATTTCACACACAAATACACACAATGGGAACTACAAATACCTGAGACTTACCATATTAAAATGCATTTTTCTGTCACATGGACAAAACACTGATTCTGCTGCACAGCCACATTTACATCCACTTTGAAGAGAAGAAAATGACTATGTCCTAATCATGAACCACACCTGCAAATTTTGCTGACACACCTGTGTCAATGCTCCTATCATTGAAGCCAACGCAATGCTTTGTATGATGTGCCTTCATTCCCCCCTAAACTCTGCAGCCTGTTAGCTCAGTATTCTGGCCATCACACACACAGAATGTGACTGTTGCCCTTCCATCCCTGAAATCCATTGCTCCCTAATCCCTATATAGCAGTCAGATCAGGTAATGTTCCAGGACAAAAGGTCAGAGTGAGATGTGGATGTGTGTTCAGATGGGATACATAAAACCAAGGTTGAATGCAACCTGATTCTCAAATCAAGTCAAATGGATTTGCATAGCACCCAATGATTTCAGCCTCATCTGCAGGAAGATATTAGGGTGAAGGGTTTACCATTGTGCGCTGCATGGGTGAAACTACCTGTAGAGCTTGTCAGAGTTGACAGCTGTAATGCTTTGCATAGGTCTGGGTTTATGAGCCTGTTGATTCCTCAAGGACTGGTTTCCAACCGGGGCTGGATTCATTATCTACAACTCTTCATTCTCCACTACTTGCTTGCATTGAAAAGCCTTATAAGGAGCATATTGTGCTACCTACAGTACATACATTTAGGTATTCATACTCTATGATTATGAACCGAAAGCACTGGTTTAATGCTGAGAAAAAGACTGAGACCAACAGTCTCTAATAAGATATATTGTATCTGAGTTTCTGAAAGAGAAAGTATGTATTGAGTTTACAAGACCACAGTGTGTTTATTGCTTTTTATATGACATAATAAATAGGTGCCATGTTTTTTTTAGATGTTATATGGGTTAACAATGTACAGTAGTTCAGTCTGTGTCCTTTGATGGAGTAACAATAAATAAGGCAGTTACAAAGAGTTATGGCCAAACGACAGTTGTTTGGACATAGTTTATGGTGGAATTACACAAACATAAAATACTTTGGGTGTGTGGATGACATGCATTTGTGATACATCTATTAATAATAAATGTGGTGTGCTGTTAAAAAGAATAACTGTTTGTTGTTTCTGACGTCATACACTGAAAAGCAACACTCCCCAGTTTGTCTGAAATGACATTGTGGTGGAAGCCCGAGGTGTGCGTTCAGAATTCAGACGAACGAACGTTTGCGAAAATTTTGGAACAGTTTTCCGTTTGTGTTGAGTTTGCCGCGAACATTTGCGAACATAAGCAAACGGTCTGAGGTAGTTCCCGGCGAGCACACATTGGCGCTGGACAAATGGTGATCATTTTGGAATGTTTACACAAAACGCTATGTTCAAAGCAAACGCGCTCATCACGAATGTTCACCAAAAACGTTGTTATTTTGGTTTGAAACTCAAGGAGAACATGCCCCGTCCACACCTGAATGGTTCAGTCTTCTATTCTCCTCCTCCACACCACTCACAGACTTATCTCTGCTATATCCCTTCCCTTACAGCTGTGTTCTCAAACATAAACAACGAGCCGGAGAGGAAACGCGTCGCTATGGGGAAGCAATAACTCAGTTATAGGAGGAGTGAACTTTTAAAGTACTGTGAGCGAGCGAGCGAAAGAGAGAGAGAGAGAGGGGGGGGGGGGGGGTAAAGACACCAAAATAAAACAATGCATAATTCTGCCTGCTCGAGCGGATAGGTGTACTTGATGTAAAAATGCTCACAACCAGAATGAGAGTAGAGCAAGACACAAGGAGATGGTCCAGTAATACTTTTATGAAGAAATTACTGCATAAGACTGTAAGTGCCCCTGCTTGCAAAGTGTTCAGAGTTCAGAGGCGGGAACCGTTCCAGTAAAATATGTTGTTTATGGTTCTTTGATTCAGAGCAATGCCTCGTGAAGCCTTCTTAGGGCAGACCTCAGACGTTGTATTGCTTTGGCACATGGCTCTTATGGTTAATGAGTCAGCAGCTGTTTGATGATTACGGGCTTTCCTTTACGACGTCTCAGGGGCTCTCAGAAATCACGATGCCTAATGACAGAAAACACAAGGCAGAGAATGCTTACTATGCTATATTGTTAAATGTTCTGTATGTATTCATTATTTGTAAGTTAATGGGCCGCATGGTCCTGTAACTGCTGGGGTAGATGTGATAATGTTAACCCTAACTGCTAAACACGATGGTCTCATGTGGCACGGGTACGTCTATATGTTGCTTGTACAACTAGCATAGGTTTACGTACGTAAGCATAGGTTTACGTTCGTAGACGAACGTATACGTTCGTCAGGTCGGCGAGCGCCCAGAAGTGGCGTTGCGCTAACGCTTAGTAAGACAAAACAAACATGTGGTCCAAATCAGTGTCAATGTATGCTTCTTGGCAATGCCTGGGAGCTCAACATAACATGAATATTTACTAGCATAATAGCATAATAGCATAATTCAGCATAATAAATAAAAAGAGACTTTGCAAAACCCATGTGAATATCTTACATGTGAAACATTTTCACCACTGTTTAACGTTTGGTTGCTAGGCCACCACCGTTAGTTGTCACCGATTTGTCACCGAGTTCTCAAGCCACTGCCGGATATGACGTCACGCCGACCAGATGAGTGTGAGTCAATCTAGGCAAATATGCTCACGCATGATTCCTGTGTGTGTGTGTGTGTGTGGGCGTGCGTGCGTCACATACATGTCGTCAGATGTGGGCGTGTTATAGCTCTGGAACAGCGGCTGCATGAAGAGTCCCAGTGTTCCCACTACGCACACCAGAATGAAGATCCATAGAAACAGACGGTCGATTACCATGGCGACGTACTTCCAGTCCTCTATGATCTGCCATCATGAGAACGGACAAGTCGGTCTTTCACATTGTGCTGAGCTAAAACAACAAAACACCTGTTTACAGCCTGGGACAATGTCTAAACATGTAGTGCACTATGCCCCTGTTTCAATATTCAATTGTTCTTGGGAATATGTCCAACATTTTAAAGCAAAATGTGTCATTTTAATAATAATGTATTAAAGCAAATGTTTCGTTATTAATAAATGTTAATAATAACATTTTAAAAATGTATCCCAGGCGTCCATAAATAAAATTACTTCTGTTCTGCAGATGAGCGGTTTCTAATAAGCATAACGCTGAACTGGCAGCCATCATTACCAATTCATCCAATCTCTGTACATCCGCACCTTTGAACCTGTGTGTGTGTGTGTGGATGTGTGCGCGTGTGCGCGTGTGTGTGTGTGTGTATGTGTGTATGTGTGTGTGTGTGGATGTGTGTGTGTATGAGAGGCCGTGTGCATTCACATATTTGTAATTTGTTCGCATGCACTTTTTATGTGCATGACCTAAGGTTGGGCCGGTGATCGTGATTGGCTGACAGTCACGACGATGTTGAGCCAGCATCGTGATGCACTGGTAGCAAACAGCCGGGAGCACCCAGTCACACACTGTATCTCCAGTGTCTGTGCACCTTGATGGGCACTGAGTAGCGATTGGCCAGTCAGTCTAAATGTAGCCCGTCACGCCTGGTCATATTCACATGGACGTGACATGGCACTAGCTTCATGGTGTCCACATGCACAGCCACTGACTTCTCTGATGTTGCTCCATACGTGCCTGGGACAACAGCTAGCTAGTCCTCCTGGCAGCCTGCCCTACACTACACGGCCAAGCTGTACAAAACGGCTCTGTAAATAGAAATATAAACACAGTGGTGCAGACCCCTCCCCCCCAACACCTTCCCTTCATATACCCTACCGCCAATATGCTCATTTGATACACTAGCATGACTGTGATTCTGTGAAGGCCTACGTGACAAAGCTGAATAGATGATTAATCTCTAAAGACACATTTGCATATGAAAGCAGAAGCTGTAAGCAATGGCACAAGCACTTTTGTTTCCATTTGGAGTGGTATTGATCGACCACATTAGAGCAGGCATTGCACGTTAAAAGTCCATGTGGAGGGCAAAAGGGGCAGATTGCATTTTCCCGAAATGTAGTCTCAGAAAAACCAACCAATCATCATATGAAGATTTTTTTTTTTTTTTTTTTTTGCTTTTAAAAAAAAACGAACTGCATTCAGATGTATTTGTTCACTAAGAGCTTCTCCACACTAATCCTCTCACCCCCTCATCATCATACTCCGTCTTCATGTGCTCTGCGATGTACTTCACTCCGTCCGTGGCCTCCTCCAGGTTCGCATGCCACCGGACCGCCGCATGCCGGTGGAACTCTGGTATCCCCCCGCCGCTGTCCGGAATGTCGCTTAACCTCCAGCCGAACCCCCAGGCCGAGTCCGTGCGGAAGGGGTCCGTGTGAGTCGGGATGCTGCCCAGTTTTATGCCAAAACACGGCCTCTTCTCCTCGCCGCTGTGGGATCTGCTGGTGCGCTTGGCATACTTTTGCCGGAGCTTCTCGCGGATGTTGGAGGACCCCGGTCGCCTCATCAGCAGGAGGGTGGGAAGACGCACCAGGAAGAGGCGCTTCACCCAGCTGGGCATGTGGTGCGTGGAGGGGGAGCGGTGATGCACGTTGAGGACACACACGCTGGTGACGATGGAGAAGGTAACCAGCACCATGGTGAACATCAGGTATTTACCTGGGAGAGGAGGGAGCGACAGTGGGGGTCAACACAACGTCCTAACGGTACGTTGACATGGGAATGGTGTGAAAGAAATCAATTGACCTGTCCCAAGCCCCGACCCTTTCATTTACCCTACCTAGTTACTGTAACTACCTAGTAACTACTACCTAGTTACTGTAACTAGGTAAGACAACACCCAAACCACTATTGATTATCCTGCCCACTGTATAATAAAAAGTCAACGGTCACACCAAACTTAAAAATCTGGTCACGACGTTCTTTCACAGCAATGATAGCATTCTAGGGTATGCCCTATAGACCTGTGTTTGACTCAAGAATATATATATAGAGATTGAATATGTATAAAGCAACACAATACAGTGGTAGCATGTCAGCTTATTATAAAGACTGTTTTCCTAGCCAACACTTGAGTGGAATGAAAACAAGTCGGCTCCTTATTTAATGCCCGTATCACCCGCTCACCACCAGCACCATGGAGATAGAACACTGACCTATAAGTGGCACTGCCAGGGATGTGGGGGGGACGATCTTGGAAATCAGCAGGAGGAACACAGTTAGTGCCAGCAGCACAGAGATACACAGCGTCATCTTCTCGCCACAGTCAGACGGCAGGTAGAAGACCAGGATGGCCAGAGAGGTGATGAGCACGCAGGGGATGATGAGGTTGATGGTGTAGAACAGCGGCTTCCTCTTGATGACAAAGTCGTAGGTGATGTCCAGGTAGGTGGCGTCCCTTGGGTCTTCGTTCCGGCGCGCCGGGAGTGAGACGATGTCCCACTCGCCGCTGGGCGTGAAGTCGTCTCGGCTGGCGAAGTCGCTGATGAGCATCAGGTTCACCTCGGTGTGGTCGTACGTCCAGGAGCGGAACTTGAGCGTGCAGTTCTGCTGGTCGAAAGGAAAGTTCTTCACCTCGATGGCGCAGGCGGATTTGTATATGGCGGGGGGCAGCCAGAAAATGTCCCCTGTGTTGGACACCAGCACATTGCAGTAGAAAGACACCTCATACACGCCATCCGCACTGTGAGCAGAAGATGGGTTAAACACACACAAACACACATGAACTCACACAGTCACACAGCAAAGGTGCAGTAAGTGATTGAGAATGATGTTTGAACTCAACGTCAAAGCAAACCCACTGTACCTCTCCCTTCACTGCCATGAGACCCATTAGAAGTAATTTACCATGTCATACAATGGTCATACATTGGTCATACAATGGTCAGACCATAAAACTGTGATGGCTATGGGGGACTATGTTCATGTTTTAATTATGGCTGTGCTAATCACAATTTCTATGTCAGCTCCTAACAATCGCAAGCACATTGATAAAAAATATTATTTAGCATGTTACGTTTTGCAAGTAAACTCGTATTGTCTTGTGTTCTGAATGACATGCTTGCGTGCATACAGTGTCACTGGCGTTGTCACAGTTAATTATTTTCACTGTTTCATTGTTTTTTAAGTGCAGTAACTCCAATATCTTTCCAAAGTCAATGAATAATCGTGTTAAATCATCGCGATTTCAACATTGACCAATATAATCGTGGTTATGATGTTTTTCCATAATCGAGCAGCCCTAGTTTGAACGGTCTCTTGGGTGTGAGTCTCACTTCGTATACTATTAAGTGAGTATGAGCTGCACCAAGGTTACAACACCATTCTTATTCAAAATGCATTTAGCAAACATTCCCAGCTCGTTGTCTCTGCGGACTCTCTCTTCCTTATTAGCATCCGCATTTAAATCAGACATGTTCAAGTCAGTTAACCCTGAGGGTGGTCTCAGACTCCCTTTTGTCAACTCAACCGTTCATAATAACTAGATAAACACTGCAGCTCTGCTGTGATAGGCCGAGGTAATCCATCCAACCTCAGCAGCAAACAAGCTTCAAGAACAATTTCAAAAGAGACAAGAACATGTCACATGTGGTGGAAATTTCAAAAGAAATCACCATAGAGACAAAGGCTTGTTTTAGCAGCAGATTCTTCGCTTCAGGCAGGGAAAAAGGGTCTAGAAAATAAGTAACTATTTTACAAATCATTTATAAGCACATACATTGCAGACACAAACACACACACGCACACGCATGCACACACACTCACACGCACACACACACGCACACACGCGCACACACACACACACACGCACGCATGCGCACACGTACACGTACGCGCACACACACACACACACTATAAAAGGGATGCATTTCCATTCACTCTTTCTATAACCATGTTTGTGTTCTACATTTGCCATGGTTTTCCCTTAGCGTTTTTTAAACACTACATTGGATACAGGCCAACTAATGAAGCGCTGATGCATTTCTGATCAAACAAATGCCTGCTTTTCATGACACACACGTGCAAGGGCTTACACACTTGTTGTACAGCACTATATCCGGAAGCCAGATGTGCTTGGATGGGATACGTAGCTTTTTGATGCCCTCGTATTTGACTGGATCCCATCTGAGCCTGTAGTCGTTCCACTCCTGCAGAGACAGAGTTCACACCACTCCATTACCAGTGAACAATGAGTTAGAAGGAGTATCGCATCTGAATTGCTGAGAAGTACATTGTACCTGGAACAGCCACAAGTTGGTCGTCATTATCTGTTCTCTCTCATTCTGCAAGACAGAGATGAGCCATGTAACATCGGACTGTCCAGAATGTAAATATAGAAAATACTGGAATATTTCCCTGTAATTTGTACAAATTAATTGTTTTTCTTTCAGATATTACTGTAAACCTTTTCTCACAGTGACCTAGAAGTGCTGCAAGCCAAGTCAATGATTCACCTATGAAGTCTGTAAACAAGGAATACCTTTACTGTTCCTGTATTATAAGGGTTTTCCTGTAAACAAAGAAAAAAATTAGGTTGCATCCTCATGCAACCTTTAAAGCCCCTGGAACCCCTTAGGTGTGTATTTTGAGATCATTCGGCTGATTAAACTGCTCCTGAGTTGCAGTTGGATGAATGCATATTGCATAATATAGGCTTACTGAAAGTAATTAAGAGTTTGCAGTTGTGCCTATGGTAGAACAGCCATAGGAAAGACTCAGAGAAGCGTGTACAGTGTGTACACACGGAGCTGAGATCTTCTTGAACCTAGCGAGAAATAAGCAGCGCTAACGGCCTTAGAAAGGTGTTTGAAATGCCCCTGTCTAATCAGGGAATCTGGGAAATAACCAACTTCCGTGTTGTCGGGAACGCAGCATACGTGCATGCGTGTGTGGTTTCCTATGTCTGCGATTGTGTGAGTGGCCGCCTGCACCTGTTTGAAGACTCACCACGCTGATTAGCTGAGACAGGGACACCTGTATGGAGATGGTGACCTGCTGGCTCTTGTTAACAGCTGGTCTGATCAACTTGTTGTAGCGCTCTGGACCCAGCAGGTAGTTCACCAACCTCTCCTCTGCATTCTCAGCTCCACTGCCTGACACAGCCACAAAGAGAGCAGGGAGGGACAAAGTTATTCTGGTTTATCAAAACTAACGATCTATGGTGTTTTCATATAAATTAATGTACTAACGTATTCATATAGGGGAGATGCTGCCATGGTCCCGGACAATGTGTGGATAGGAGTGGCTGCCTTTCCTGCAGCCAATTCTCCTGTGTTGGAGAGAGTGCTAATAGATGTGTGGTGTATGGGAGAAGCTGTCATGATCCTGGACACTGTTTCCATTGTACAGCTGGTCACCTCCTGCTCCTTAAGGGAGTGTCATCAAGCAGAGATGCTGCCATGGTCATGGACAATGTGTGAATGGCGGTGGCTGGCTTAACCGCACCCATGTTTCCTGTGTTGGGGTGCTGCTACGTGCAGATTCAATGGGTGGGGAGCGGACCTGGTCGTGACTAGTACAAGGACACATCCTCAGATCTGGGACGGACCACTTGGAATTTATTAACTTACTAAATGTATTTAATTTTTACATTGTGTTATTGTAGTTGCTATTTACTGCACAGTGTGATACATTTCTTGTTGCCCTATCAACACGTATTGCATTCTAACCTAACCACCCCTCTGTGGGCCCTTCCCAAGGTTTCTTCTGTTTCCCTATGGGGTTTTTAATGGATGTTTTTCCTTGCCCGGAGGGAGGAGCAGGTTAAGGGAGTGTTGTTTATTTCCATGGGAAATGTGGGCTGTACAGCCGTTTGAGACTGTAATGTAATTAAGGGCTATGCAAACAAACTTGACTTGATGTACGTAAAAGGTAGATCACTGTAAAAGATAAAGTATTGTACAGTAGCCTACTTTAAACATTTCACCAGCATACTAAATAAATAAATGTGGTAGAGGTATACAAGGTGTTACGAGAGATAAGGGCGGATAAGTGATCCAGAACTCGCTGGTTCGAACCCCACTAACTCCTCGCCAAGTGTCGAGGTGTTCCTGAGCTCCTAACCCTAACTGCTCCCGGTGGTCAGGTGTCTCCTTGCATGGCTGACATCGCCATCGGTGTATGAATGTGTGTGTGAATGGGTGAATGTAAGGCAAATAATGCAATGCTCTTTGGATAAAAGCGCTATATATGTAAATGCATTCAATTTACCAGATACAAGGTGCAAACCTTGGATTTTCCCAAAACAGAATCTCAGGAAATGTAAAGATTACATTTCTTTAGCATATACTATAAAATATAGGTCAAAATAATACTGTAAACTATTTCTTATACAATACAGGTCAAAATAATATAGTACACTCTTTCCTTATGTGCTATACAATATAGGTCATAATAATACAATCTTTTTTATATTGGCAATATTTAAATATTTAGTTACATTTCTGAATTACTTTTTATTCAGTGACAAACAACCTTTTAATTGTAATAAACGTGAAAGTAGTAAACCCACATATAGAAATGTAATAAATAATTGTAACTTTTTTTCAGATATACTCTGAAACTCTTCATTCAGTGCACAAATGATTACTGTGTGTGTCGGTGTGTGTGTGTGTGGGTGTGCGTTTATTTGTGTGTTTTAACCAATATATATAAAATGGAATTATTGAAGTAGTGAAAAAATGTGTGTTGTATAGTCAATATCTCAAGTAAAAGGTCAAATTCATGTGACGGAATAAATCAGAGCTTGTGCAATATATCAACTATACACTTTCAAGAAACTATGAATTGTGGGTGTGTGTGTGTGTGTGTTTAGTGCTGTCTGTAGGAGAGAGTGTTCCTGAGAGACTCTTGCAGATTGGAAGCAGGTATAGGGAATTAACTAATCACATGCCTCCCCATATGAGCAGAGCAGCAGAATGGACATGTGATCCCTTGCCACTACAGTTATGACAGTGAATGTGTTTTCATATGGGTATACAAAATGTGCAGGCTTCATTTGACAGACAAAACTCATCAATGTGTGCAATGAGCATACATAAACATTCACTCTAACTTACCTACATTACTAACCTATACATTAAAAGGGACACTGAGAGATTTATGTGCTGCATGTGTACATTACATTTCAATCATTTAGACTTAATGTTGATCGTCTCAGTCTTGATCGCTCCTACAGAGGATGGCTCAATATGTTCCCTGTCAAACACTGTTGATCTTTCTAGCATTTTGATCTCACATATTTGATGTCTACAAACAAGTCAATGGCAAACACATTGTTCAGAGCAAGACAATTGCAGGCTTCACAATGCTCTCTAGACACTCTGGCTAGCTACATGCCAGTCTGAGTGAAATATGTTGTTTGTAATGTTAGGTTTTGTTGTACAAGTAAGCATTATGCCAATCGTTTGCAAAAAACAAACACAAAGAAAAACACACTTATCAAGGCATCACATCTGGTCACACACTTGGTCTGAAAGATAAGAGGCTATAGCTTCAGGTAGAAGATAGCAGTTTAGTAAATTATTAAAAAAGACCCTCTGCCTTTGGTTATTTTTATATTAAGAGTATGAATGCGGAACGCACACACACACACACACACACACACCTCATGATCTCAGGCATGTCTGTGTTTCTGGGAGAAGCCTCTCAATGTGGCCGCATGTGAAATAATGTACATGTCATTCCCTCATGTTTATACAGTATTAGCTCCAGTGTCTTGCTCTCAATAAATCATATTGATGATTTATCAGCACAACCCTTCAACAAATAAGTATGTTTACACTTGAGTTAACTATATCTACAATAAGTTATTATGGACTACTGGTCACGTATGCTTTTGTCTGGAAATATATAAATATAGTAAAACTGTAATAACTAAAAAAACAATAGACAGGTGTAGAAATATGTCAGTTGACACATACTCTCTTTTGCTAGACCCTAATAGGACCCTAAAAGGTCTTTATGGTGTAAAAAATACATTTTTCAGATGACCCCTGCTCCACAACACATCATGTGTGTGTGTGTGTGTGTGTGTGTGTGTGTGTGTGTGTGTGTGTGCGTGCGTGTGCGTGTGTGTGTGTGTGTGCGGTCGCAGCAGTTAATTCGTTATAGTTTGCTTCATTTAATGTTGAATGTTAAATGCTGTTAGTAGAACACGCGCAATAGCCTAGTATAACCATATCAGCACCATGGTCAGCGGATTGACCAAGCAACTTTTAGCAGTTTGCGAAGAAAGAACGTGTCTAGCCTTATTCAAATTGTAAGCGAACACAAAAGCGAAACATAACCTACTACACCAGACACAGTTTAAGTGAATGAAAGTTTCTAGGAAATAATTGGACTTGTGTAAAAATATAGGCATATGCTACTCACTTGCGAGATAATAGATGAACAGTATGAACGCGGATATTATCGCATCCATCTCTTTGCGTCCCCCTCTGCTTTCCCGAATACAGGGAACTTGGCAATTGTGTTCTCCGGATTACCTCCAGGAAATAAATCCCTCGTGTAGGCTATTGTGTGGACCAAATTCTCCGTGCGTCCTTAAAAACACCGAGGAGGACGGACGCATATTCTCGTGCGTTCCAGGATTTTTAGAAGGAGCACAAAGCGAAGCAACTGAGCTTTCTAACACTGATTAAACTCGTTCATATGCAATTGAAATACTTTATATAAATTACATAACACATCATTTTAACACATATTTTGTACTTGTTTTTTAATCATGTTCAGTTTGCATCTGGAGCCTCAAACGCAACCCACAACAAAAACGCAGCAGGCTATACTTTTTTGCACCGTATTTTGAAGAAAGATATCGTATAGGATAGAACATGGCTATACATTATTTATCAACATCTTTAACCTAAGTGAGGTCTTATAGCGGTTTATTTGTGGCATCGTGACTGATTTGAACGATCATGACTTTTCTCGAGAGTGCACATTTGCGTTTGAGCTTACTGTGGAGCCATGTATGCACAAAACACTAATTTTCATCAAAAATGAGCCTGGAGGCAGGACTCCGAGAGCCTGGCTGTGCCACGTGATTGCTTGGGTAATGTGGCTGAGTGAGCTCAGCTAATGTGCCCGATCCAGAGATACTTAACCGTGACACTGTCCTGTTTTAAGATGCAGACCGAAGGAATTCTAAGACCAGAGCAACGTCTCATGAAAGTATAAAATCTCACTATGTATAGAATGGTTATTGATTAAAATAACATATCGGTTGGAGGGCTGGTCAACATAGGCTGCAACATACCTGATGTGTTAAGACACACATATAAGCAGTGTTGGGAAATAACGTAAAAAACTGTAACTGATAAGTAACTGTAATCCATTCACACTTGTTATAATCACTCTGAGTCAAGGACTGTAACCACAATGAACCATTATCCATCACAGTAAGTATGTGGTCATTCTGGAGAAATCTTGTATTTTGAACTCAAAATCAAAATCAAAACAAAAACACTTGTTGCTTTAATAGGGTGCTCCCTCAGAAGCTCTGCTCAACACTATGGAAAGATATTGCCAAGGCTAAAGGATATTGTGGTGTGGTGCGGTCTGCACCACTTTGTTTGTGTTTCCATTAACGGGCTGCGTGCAAAGAGCACACAGAGATCGCATTTACACAGAGTAAATATGAAGTGCATATCTTAAGCTTACCAGGGCTGACTATACCTTTTATCCATGCTGTTGATATTGTCTCATAAAAATACCACATCCTGCATGAGAAAAGATTATTAATAGACCCTCAAAACAAATCTTAGATTGTTACACAAACAGCAGCTTCATAATATTCAACATACCTAATAACTTGCAGCAAGTCAGAAATACATTGGGATAACATTCAACTCAAATAAATTAAAGGTATTTCAGCAGCAATTATGCTCTACCTTCTATGCTTTAAATCAGGACGGCTTATGTATGTGTTTTGTCTTACCTCAACCAAAAGTATGCATCTACAGTATGTACACGCACGCGCACGCACACACACACACACACGCACACATGCTCTCTCTCTCTTTCCTCTTCCAGGACCAAATTTTCCTATCTCATCTCATCTCTTCCCATCGCTTGTTACCTACATTTAATCTAACATATCTTATAGAAGGTATAAGGCTGTGGTTTATCTCTTTGTCTATCCCATAATAACCATGGATGTGTATGTGCATAGATGCATGTTAGCATGCAGTGTGCATTAAGACCTGCTAGGGCATTAAGAGCACATTCATGTCACTTTCCACTCAACCATTGAAACCACAGCAGAAAGTGCAGAAGTTATAGAAAGCACCTTTTGGGTATTTATACTTGTACCTCATGAATAAGCAATGCCTGCATCCATAGCTATCTCTAGCAGGGATTTGCCTTAGCAGGCAAGAGGGAGGGATCCCCTCACCAGCACACAGACACACACACAGTTTATATGGTCATTTTTGGTGGGTTAAAGGGCAGTTAGAAACCACACACCCTCGCACAGTACTGACACACTGCAACTAAAGAGATTGAGGCAGTGACTTATGGGAGAGAGAGAGAGCGCATGAGAGAGAGAGAGAGAGAGAGAGAGAGAGAGAGAGAGAGAGAGAGAGAGAGAGAGAGAGAGAGAGAGAGAGAG
>JAODUE010091213.1:0-13877 GCA_027564755.1 Amblyopsis hoosieri
AGCACTTTGTGTTACATGAATTTGTATGAAAAGTGCTATATAAATAAAGATTGATTGATTGATTGATTGATTGATATTTTTCTCCAACCAAGGTCAAAGTTAATTGGCAGGATTTATTTAACCTCCTCTGCCACTGGGAAGCCCATGCCCTCCATGTAACCCCCGCTTTCCTCTGTTTGGCTCTTCATTTGTCCCTCTCCACTTTTATTGGCTTATTCCTTTACGCCTGTGTTCTCTTGTCCAGGGCTCCTGTTGTTAAGCCCCATGTGTGAGCACAGCCCAGGGTTGGACTGCTTGCTGGGGTTGGGGGTCACATTTGGCCTTGTCCCTCTGCTTACCATTGAGATTCCAGGGGAAGCAGGGGGCGGGGAGGCTGTGACTTTGGAGTTTAGACCTCAGATTTTGTATTATTTGTGTGTTTTTACTGGAGGCCCGGAGCTACTGATGTGAATAGCTGCCCGATGCGACTGAATCCCAATAAAGAGGCAGTCATCCCAGTCATAGGACCGCCTTCCCATCGCAGTCGACAGCCTTTATAGGGCAGCTTACGAGACTGGCCCTCTATTAAACCCCATCCAGCCTGGACTGTGGAATTTAGGGCCAGGAAGCTAGGGTGGGGGGTGGGCAGAAGGAGGTGAAGTTGGGGTGACCGAAGGTAAAAGTTTAAAGGCGTGTTTGATGGAAGGACGCCGGTTGTAGCAGCATGTCAGCCGGAAAGAGGACTTTCATTTGCGCGCAGTGTACCTGCGCTTCCAGCTCGCATGGCCTGCGTGAACATGGCTTTCCATATTACCAGTGGTTTACATTGTTTAGTTTGGACGTCTGCAGTAGCAGCAGTTGGATGACTTTGCCACTGGCTAGCAAATGGCGTTATATAGTGTGCCGTTCTCCTAGCGAGACAGTGAGAAGAGACAGTGGAGCCTAATAAACACCCAGCCTCTGTTTGTTCACATGGGGCTCGAGGTATATAGGAAGGTCTGCTTGGAGACTTTCTAATAAAAATGTACACGCACACACTGCCATGCACACACACACACACACAAACACACACACACACACACACACAAGCACATAAAACTCACAGCCATAAGCTAAGACACACACAGACACACTGCACTGTACAAAGACACACACAACCACAAATAAAATACTTGGCCATACACTACGATGCATACAAACAAAATACACTGACACGCACACACACACACACACACACACACACACAATTCAGATGTCAGTCAAAAAGGCAACAGGGGGCAGTCAAAAAGGCAAAGCTGATTGATGGGGGAATTGGTGACTTCTCTGCTTACTGGGGAATGCATACACCCCCATTCCCCAGTAAGCAGAGAAGCCAATCAAACCTCAGCCACCAATCAGCTTTTTATCAGCCAGGCCATCTGGCCATCAGCTAATTGTCTCTTTTACCTCCCTGTCAGTCATCGCCGTCACCCCTCCTCTTTCTCTTAAAACCCTGCCTTTGAGCTTGCCTTATGGGCAGGCTCCACACAGGGTGGGCCTCTGAGCCTTGGGTAGGTGGGGGCTTGTTTGTTGACCACTCTACCCTAATCAGTTGGTATAATGGCCTTCATAGTGGTTTCAAACACTTTAAGAACTTAAGTCAACAAGATTATGCTGGGGCATAATGAAACCCCAACTGAGGCTAAATGCACATCAACCCCCCCAATCTCTCTCTCTCTCTCTCTCTCTCTCTCTCTCTCTCTCTGCAGCGGTGGAGACCCAGAGCATGAGCTCAGAGGAGATGGTGCCCAGCTCTCCCTCTCCCCCTCCTCCGCCACGGGTGTACAAGCCATGCTTTGTGTGCCAGGACAAGTCGTCTGGCTATCACTATGGTGTCAGCTCCTGTGAGGGCTGTAAGGTGAGTCCAGCACAACACAGCCCCCCCGACAACACTGCCACTGTGAAGATGTTATGTGGCCTGTCTTTCTCTCTCTCTCTTGTCTCACTGTTGTTGGTTTTGTCGTTACGTCGCCCTCTAGTGTACAGTGCGGTACTGCAGGGCGATAACAATGCAGGAGCTCAAAGCTCAGCCGTGTCTGCTCTCCTTCTCAGGGCTTCTTTCGCCGCAGCATACAAAAGAACATGGTGTACACCTGCCACAGGGACAAGAACTGTCAGATCAATAAAGTCACACGCAACCGATGCCAGTACTGTCGGCTGCAGAAATGCTTCGAGGTTGGCATGTCCAAAGAGGGTGAGTGCCTAGAACAGATAAGGGTTCAAATAAAACAAATGCGTAACTGCAATAAAACATAGTTTAATTGCCACACAAACATATGACCAACTAAGGTAAAAAGATGTCTTATTGTGTCGCTGTTACAGAGTGGGTATAGTGGCTCTTCTCTCCTCCCTCTAAAACACTAGCATCACATCTTCTGCAACTCTTTCCCTATAGAGACACATAAACAATCAGTGAACTGGATCTGGCTTTTGTTAGATGCTATAAACATGTAGGACTGTACCTTTAAAAACAACAACTACCGTAACAGCAGATTTCATCTAATTATATAAAGGTCAATTCTTATGTTGTTTTTTTTACTTATTGCCTTTATTGGCCTGGCTTCCATAGCGGTGCGCAACGATAGAAACAAGAGGAAGAAGGATGTGAAAGAAGAGGTGGTTCTGCCAGAGAGCTATGAGCTGAGTGGAGAGTTAGAGGAGCTGGTGAACAAAGTCAGCAAAGCTCACCAAGAAACCTTTCCCTCTCTGTGCCAACTGGGCAAATACACCACAGTGAGTTGTGCTACAATACAGTGAAGCGAGGAAATACAGCGCGTAAAAACACATGCTTGCTACAACAAACCTCTTCCTCTGTCCCAGAATTCCAGCGCCGACCACAGAGTTCAGCTGGACTTGGGTTTGTGGGACAAGTTCAGTGAGCTTTCCACAAAGTGTATCATTAAGATTGTGGAGTTTGCCAAACGTCTGCCGGGCTTCACAACGCTCACCATCGCTGACCAGATCACCCTCCTCAAATCTGCATGCTTGGACATACTGGTACACATTATATCCTCCCAGTAACCTCCTGTTTTCCATAGCTGTGCCTGTCTTATTTGTCAGTTGTCTATGGGGAAACTGGATAAATAACATGTTTACAGACGGATATCGAAGTAGTCGGTAGCTCGGTGGTCTGCGTTTCATTGTGGATGTTCTTTAATCATCTCTTCTGTTTCCCTCAAAACCCTGCTGTCTTGCATCTGGTTAGATGCTGAGGATTTGCACCCGCTACACCCCAGAACAGGACACCATGACCTTCTCAGACGGGCTGACTCTCAACCGTACCCAGATGCACAATGCTGGTTTTGGCCCGCTTACAGACCTGGTGTTTGCATTTGCTGGCCAGCTGCTGCCCCTGGAGATGGATGACACAGAGACCGGCCTCCTCAGCGCCATCTGTCTGATCTGCGGAGGTATTACACATTGGTCTAGAGTATGGTGTGCATCGGTGTACTGTAACTGTTAGCTTCGGAGCTATCCTTTTTTTCTTTCAGGGGTTGTGAAGCAACCCCAGGAACAGAAACCTGTTGGCTGGCGGATAACGCTGGAAGGCAGCACCCTGTTAAAGTATACAATACTTACCAATGGAAGATAGAAGGGATCATTTTAGGATAAAGGCTAGAAATATTCAATTGTAAACATATTGTACAAGGCCTTTCTTGCAGTTCTACCATTTTCAAATTGATTAATGTTCCACAAACAGAGTGGTGAAGTGACATTTATGCATGACACACCGAACTAGTGAAAAGCCCTGCCCATGTATATCAACAGACAGGCTGTGGAATTTTTTATTAGATCTTAAAATACACATTTACAAAAAGGCTTCATTAGCTTGTATTTCTACAAATTTGATTTATATTTTGTTCTTACTTAACTTTTTTTGTTTTAACGCTTGAAATGTACAACACTTTGAACTACTTTTTCTGTATGCTAAAAAAGCATTATTGCCATATATGAGTTAATAGCCTGTGAAGCAGCCTGATTGGGAGTAGTCATTGTGTACAAACCCAGCTGCCTTGAACACATACACCCATTGTGTATGTGTATGTGTGTGTGACCATCGTTTCTGTCCCACTGTCTGTACAGACCGTATGGACCTGGAGGAGCCACACAAGGTGGACAAGCTACAGGAACCCTTGCTGGAAGCTCTGAAGATCTACGCCCGGCGCCGGCGCCCCAACAAGCCGCATATGTTTCCTCGCATGCTGATGAAGGTCACAGACCTCCGTGGGATCAGCACCAAAGGTCAGCCTGGCCTCCACACCCACTGCCTTGTTATTGCAATACATATTTCACATAATATGTGTGATGAGGAGGTGTCAGTCAATGCCCCCGATGAGAAGAACAGTACAAAGAGATGTTGTTTAGTTGACTATGTGGGATTTACATGACTGCTGCTTCAAAATGGTTGACAAAACAACACAGGAGAGATTCATTGTGCAAGTATGTATGTGTGCTTTTACACAGAGGTGGAAAAACAGGCCTATAAAGTAAATATACAAGGTGTGTATCCTCCACCCTAGTACTAAACCAGCTGCTTTCATTTCAATTTGGCTGAATATCCCCCTCCTGCTGGAGAGATCTGGTAATGCATGTATGAAGTGCAAGTACTTGTACTTATCTGGTTAGTAAAGTTTTGAACTTTAATGTGTTTGTGTGTGCGTGCGCATGCAGGTGCGGAGCGCGCCATCACGCTGAAGATGGAGATCCCGGGCCCTATGCCTCCTCTGATCAGGGAGATGTTGGAGAACCCTGAAGCCTTCGAGGACAGCAGCGACTCAGGAGACAGCTCCGCCCCCGGCCCCGCCACCCAGGCCATCAAGAAGGAGCGGGAAGAGGAGCGGCCCCCGTGTGCCCCTGGGGCTGCAGGGGAGGACCACCAGAAGGGCTGTGACGACGAGGCAAGAGAGAGGGGGCCGGAGAGCGACAGGAAGCCACCGGGAGATGCTTCCGTGGAGCCACGGGCAGAGGCGTCCGGGGGGACGCGGGGAGAGGCGTTCAGGGGGCCGCGGAAGGGCGCCAGTGGTAGGGAGAAGTGAGAGAAGCACATGGGCGCCCCCTACTGTCAACCTCACACAGAAGCAGATTTTCCAGTACAACTAGGCACTTGCCATAGGGTGCCATAGAGTGCCATCTAGTGGGGGGGCGCCAGCACTGCACATAAAATAATTTTTTCCCTAGTCGTCAGTTGTCATTTGTGTGGACACCCACGTGGTTGGGCACCATTTAGGATAGGACTGTCTCTGGTTAGGAACCTTGGAAAATGAAAAAAGCACTAAATATTGGACTGTGGAGAGCGCCATTAAAGATCACTGTGCCAAATAAACAGCAGCAGTCTAATACTTGTCTATTTCTCGTGCCACAACATTGCATCTGCATGGAGAAGAAGACCTAATGTGGAGAGACAGTAGGTAGAAGCTGGTGGGGAAATAATCAAGACTTGCTTTTGTATAAAAATGATATTGAAACTGCATCGCAACAAGAGAAACGGTTAATGTGGTGTCTAAGCCGCAGCTGCCTTTTTTATAGAATTCATTGTATTCTTAAAATATGCTACTTATTTTTTTATTGTACGTGTTTGCATGTGTGCTTTTCTATTCATGTACATTATGCCCATCAGTGGCACTGTGTTATGTTGTTGTTGCTGGCTTCTTTTTTGTACAATTTGTATTTAGGCCTGCAAAATACCCTTTTCTTCTTAAAGGACATCATGATCATTTATGTGGTATTCGAGGGTGTAGATTGAGTACCAGAAAAATAGGAGCGTGCGTGTGTGTGTGTGTGTGTGTGCATATGTGCGTGTGCGCTTGGAGAGAGAGAAAGCAGGCTACCAGTGACGTCATATACCAGAGTGAACCAGATTGCGTCTTGTGGCATGACACAAGTTAGTAGCCTTCATGCTAAACAGTAGCTTGGTGCTTAAAGATTGGACAAATCTAACAAAGAAACCAAACAACTAGTCGCCACCTAGTGGTCAAAACACATATACACGTCTGTGAAAACATTGATGTCTCAATGATTAGTTTCACAAATCTGCAGGTTGGATGGGGTGTCATTATACTGTCTCAGGGTCACTGTGTCTGGGCCAAACTTCTATGTTCAATACAGTATTTTCTAGAATGTAAGGTGGGATCTGCTTTTACACCTCAGTATAATATTGTATCTGCCATATGGACAATATCCAGTTGTTGACCATGCTAAAGAACCAACTGCAGATGATTAATACAGGTTAACCATGAAAAAACACTCCTGACTCATGAGAGTCAATATGCAATATTGTGCCATCCATCCATCCTTAATTGCTGGACATTAGAGTGTATTACTCTAATATAGAGTCAGTATACAGGATATGTTTACATTGTGTGTGGTGTGTGTGAGAGAAAGGAATGCATATTCACGTGTGTATTTCTGATATATCAAAAAGGAAAAAAAAAAGTTTCTTTGCTGCCCTTAAGAAAGCTTTCTCTAATGCTTAAACTCCACCTATGCATAAAGAACCTTTTTAAAATCAATAAGTAGTAATATCTTTTTTTCTTCGTTGAGAATATACAACATTATATCATGCTGTAATATTGTTTTGTCAGAATGTGTTAAAATGTCAAGAAATATGTGATTCTCAGTGAACAAGAGTTAAGCCCTATATTTGATGAGGTCCTGCTCTGTGTGGAAACATTAACAGAAAGCCTATGTTGCACTGATCTTTAGATGCAATGTGTTTGTGAAAACTATATCTATTTTGGCTTACAGTCTGTTGAGGAGTGTAACTGATGTGTGTGATCATTGTTCTTTGGCGACATGCTTAAAATCAAAGTCAGTGTTTTTATTGTCAATAGCACAGCATATCACAGGCTACAAAACGTATTTGACATTAAGCTATTAATAACATCAGGTAATACATTTTGAAACCATACAGATTATTAAGGGCACACTTCAATTTCTCTTAGTGGTTGAAATAAAACATTTGAGTTTTCCACAGCTGATCTCACTTTAGTGGACACCTGTGTTTCAAAATATAAACAGCTAGCAATGGTAGGCATCTGGGGGCAATCAAGGAGTTTACCAAATCTGTTTTAGAAGGTCATCCTGACCTGTATAGCTTCAGTTTCACTCCCATAGCCATGTATTCAACATACATACTGTAAGTAAAGGGCAGGGATTATCTTTGTGCTGGAGAACATCACATTGGATGGATTATAGTTTCTAAACAGTGTATATTAATAAATAATAAAACAATCAATATCGTGCAAAACCAGATGTTAAAGAGTGACATTTACTGCTTTCCAAAGAAGTCTGTTGTTGCTGTTGGTTGACTTCTTAAATTATTTTTTAAATCTGGACATTGATATGTAATTTGCACTTTTAAAGACAGCAGAGGAATTTAAAACTGGTCCAATCTGAATTTTTGTTTTATTAAATGTTTTTAAAATTATTCTTTATCATTCACTTCAGGAACTTCTATAATGTAATTTGTGTTAACACAGAGCGCCAACCATAGTCCAAGGAGGATGACATTATTGACTGTTGCTGCTTTCACATTGTCTAAAACCTTTACTTAATTTGTAGTTTTCCTGTATTTTCATAAATCATTTTTTGACAGAAGTATCCAGTTGTCTATTTTTTTCTGCATATTTACACTTGGGCTATCAGTTCTATTAGCAGATCAACTTCAACATCTACTAAACTATTCAAGGTCAGAAAATCTATCAAAATTTTTTGTAGAGTTGTGCTGCCTTTGAATATCTGTTAAGATACTGTTCACAACAGTAGACCAAAACAATAAAACCTTTTTTATTGAGTGTCTGTCTGTCCAGGTCATTCACCTGGCTGTAGTAGACCAATTATTGTATTGTATATTATAACCAGCCCTGAACAGTTACACAGGCTGTAGATTATAAACAATATATAGATATGACACATATACATATACAGCATTGCAGAGTTGCTCTTCATACTCATTTCACTTAAAACACACACACATGCAAATGTTATGGTGAATACATTATCAGATTATGAATTAACGTTAAAGATATTTGACATACATATAAAAAAAAATATATATATGTATATGTATGTACAGTATATATATATATAAACTATATATATATATATATATATACATATATATGCACACACATACACACACACACACATACATATATATGTAAAGTCCTAAAATGTACCTGCTGTTCTGTAGAAGAAAATACAACAGCCAGCAGTTTAAAGAACAAAACTACATATAATCAGTTTACATATCATTTGGTGGACTCCATGGGACACATTGCAGTGCTAATAGTTTAATTTGTTCGAATAACAAAAGTATTGAACTAGCTTGTACATAATCACATTTCTTAAAATAAAATGTAACAAGTGTTCTACTGACAAGACGCATATATTTCAAGTTATCAGAGCATTTAAGACATACTGTATTAAAATAAATGTGTGCAGTTTCCTTTGAATAAAGGCTACATTTTCAATGCGAAAATTTTAAATAAACAACAGGCTCTGAATCAAGTTTAAGTATAAACCATAAAATTAACCATCCACTTCTATTAAAACACCATTCTTCATCTAAGTGAAAATATAAGGTAGTGAAAGCCTATAGTACGTCACTCGAGAACAAGGTTTTTTCAAGACAATTTACAGTGTGTTGCCTCAAAACACAGCAGAAACCGATGACAAAATATAATGTAACACTCTCACTGCACCTATTACTACTAGAACAAACACCCTATTGTAAATAAGTGTCCTCATAATTCATTGTGTTACCACAAGGGAAAGTCAGCAAGTTCACTGTAAAAACGAGAAGAATGGTGATACTATACAAGCAAATGTGTATCACTTATAGAAGAGGGTGAACAATAAACTATCTAATGCCATGTTAACATTATTTCCATTTCAAAATAGAAAACCCATTACACCCAAAACATATTTCATAACTACAACTGTTTAACTCAATACATCTAATTGTGATTAGCCTTGTGATTAGTCTTCATACAGCTCTTGAGAAACAATTTATCAAATTTTATTTTATTGTGAATTTATGATGAGTTTAGACATCAAAATGTGAAAATGTTTACATGTTGTTAAAGTTGGCTTGTTGGCCAGTACGGTCACCTCAGAATAGGTTTCGTGAGCTCTGGCAGATTGAGAGTTTTTCCTTCTTCATCTGTCATGGACGTCCTGTTTTCATCCTGCTTTAAAATACATTCATATGATTCAATATAAATTGCACACCGTAATGTATGTATGGAACTGTATTAATATATCTTAGCCCTACGACATGTGCTCAGTAATTCTATTAATACAATAATATTTAGTGATATTCATTATGTGCCGGCTCAGTTCATTTGACTCAACTGTGCAATTGTTTTGAGCTGGTCCTCCATGAATAATCTAGGGAAATATCTCTCTAAATTATCTTAAGTGAGCCCTATACTTGTTTCTATTAGATCTTGCAGTAAACCAAGTGGCACACCTTTATATCAGAGCTTGTAGTGTCTTCTTGGCTGTGGGTGGAATCATTTGGCATCATTACTGTTTTGGGCCTTTCCAGAAGGTTCTTATCGTCCTCACAGGAAGATTGATAATCTGTGAGGACCAGCAGGATCTTTTATGTACTTTTAAAGTGTGTTGCCCTAGTTGCACATGTACTCATGGAAACAATGTGGAATTTTTTTTCTTTTTCACTTACTGTCTGATTCTATCCCAAATCTTTGCTCCAGCTGATGAACATAGTCTTCAAGCTCCTGTGAAACGTTTTTATTAATTTATAAGAGACAGACGATTTGTTAACTGAGAGGGTAATACTTTGTGATGTCATACTTTTTAAATTACAATTAATAATAATTAATAGGTCACATTGTGCCAAAATGAATGATCACGCTATACAAAATGATAATGTTGTCCACATTTAATTTGCCTACTGCAATATCATGGAATACATTCTTATATAAGTCCTAATATTGTATTTGGTATGGAAAGGCACATATAGCTGCCATTGTGAACATTGTAATATAATAAAATGTAACTATGATGACCCATTTGAATAATTACTTATTCAATGACAAATGAATTCACTTGATACATTACATAATGAGTTACCACTGAGGATATAATAGAGATGTAATTATAAAAAGAGACACATTACACAAATAGCATGTAATCTAATGTGAACTTAACTAGATAGATAGTGCAGGGTGGCATACTTGCCTGTTTCTCTACTTGTTGCTGTTCTATCTGTTTTTGGGCCATCCTCAAACTGGCCTTCAACTCTTGCACCTCACGCTTGACATCGCTCAACAGCACCTGCTTAACCAAATCGCCAAAATAGCAGGCAGAAACATGTTTGTACAATGAAAATTATAGCTATTTCCCTGTACACCACTTAGGAAATACATTTCTGACCCAGTGTAACCGGACAGCGCTTGTTCCTGCAGCATATCATGTGACAGTAAGAGGAAATGTTTATGTGATATTCATGCCAACGTGTCTATTTGTGTCTATGTGTTCTGTTGAGATGAGTTGAGGACTGGCAGGAGTCCTATCCTGGGATCTCTCCAGTTTCCGAATTGTGATTTGATCCCCACACACACACACACAGAGCTATTTTTAAACCTGAATATGTTTGTGTACTAAATGAGTGCCTGCCTATATTGGTTGATTTATACTCACCCTGTTACAATCTCTCTCTCTCCCCAACTCCACTTCTAATCTCTCTCTCTCCATCCTTTCCTCCTGCAGCCATTCCTCTCTCTTCTGCACCTCATTGGTCAAGTCCTGCAGCTTCTTGCTGTCCATCTGCAGCATGGACACACATGTTTAGAGGTCTAAACAAAGTTAACAAGTTTGAAGGTACACTCCTCAATGGGGTTCCAGCATCCCCAAAACCACAGACGTATGCCTCCGCTCACTGTTTATGTTTACAACACAACCGCATGGAAACATTGTGGATCTGTGGAGAGGGAAGGTGCACAGAATGGTGAGAGCCTAGAAGGTCTGTATGAGGAGGAACATAGAGGAGTGTCCACCATTTAGAACTCCTCTTTAGTCAATTACAGATACACGTTGATGTACCTTTTAAAGAGACACTCCTCAACCCAGGTTGTTTGGAAACTCTTGTTGTGTGCGAGTGTGAATAGAGTGTTCAGGTGGAGGAGGGGCTTGCGCTAATATTTGTTTCAACCAATCACTGTTGTTGTTTTGGTTTCAAACTTCAAACACCACGAGTACCCATCCAGCACTAATGCAGCTGTTTCCAAACTAGTTTGATTTGGCAATGACTTGGGGTCTCTGGGCACAATGGTAAACAAACTGCATGCATCTAGCACTTTTCCAACCTTAGTAGTAGCCTAACATTCACCCATTCACACACAGATGGTGTCAAGATACCATTTAAACACCGGAAGCAGTTAGGCTTAGGTGCCTTGCTCAGGGACAACCTGTGTCCCTCAACACTTGGTGAGGAGTTAGCGGGGTTTGAACCATCAATGTCGCCCCACTCTACCCACTGCGCTACTGCCGTGTAATTACAGAAGTGTACCTTATAAAGTAGTATTGGACAAGACTAGCGCCACATCACATCGACTAGTCAGCCTATAGTGGAAGCTTGTATGTAGAGTACTATTGTAGTTGTGATTGTCTCACATCAGCTGACTGTTTGAAGGCTTCTCGTTCTTGGGCCCAGTTGGCCCGTGCCTCCCTAAGAGTCAGGTTCTCCTCTGACAGCTGCAACGTGAACTGGGCTACTTGTAGCCGGGCCTGGTGCAGCTCTGCATGGGTGTGGCCCTGCTGGGCCGCTAGCTCGCTGAGCTCCCTGCGGAGGCCCTCGGTGACATGTTCACTGGCCTGCAGACGGTCCTGGAGGCCTCGCACCTCTACCTGAGCAGCGTCATATTGGCCCTGTGGAAGAGAAGGTTGTATAATGGCGTGCAGTGACCTTCGGGGAATTCAGGCCAAACATGAGATTAGAAAACTTGAAGTAACAACAAAGTTGCTGCAGGTGGTGCAGAGTTGTTGATGGAGGAGAACCTTGGTGGGAAGGGTTATCTGATGCCAGTCTGCTGTGACCTTTGACCTAGCTAGTAGTGTTCAATTACCTGCAGGGACTTTTTCTTTTCCTCTTCATATTTCATTTGACTGGACATTTTCCTAATTCTCTCTCTCATCCTGCAGGGTAGAAAAGAAACATGTTGGTAATGTCTCGAAGGTAAAATACTTTTAAAAGTACTTTATCTTGCCGCTTGTACCCCCAACACATACCTTTCTAGTTCACTATTTGTCTCATGTCCCCTTTCAGTTAGAACCTTGACATCATCTTCAAGCTCCTTGATTCGCTGCTGACTCTCAGTTTTCTCCGCTAAAAGGTTGTTTAGGTCGGACGACAGGCTTTCATGAGTATACCTCACATCCTATCAAGAGAAAAAAAAAGAAGCAATTGGAAGCTAATATGTGCTAATGATGTTTGCGCTGCTGTTTGGAGATGATTGCAGACCTTGTGATTTCCCTCCATTTTCTTGATTTTCTCCCAGCTTTGTCTTAGCTTCTGCTTAAGTTCTGATATATCTTCCATCATTGTTTGTCTCTCTTGCTCCCACTCCTTGTTTTGTTCGTCATGCTTCAGATACCCAGTCTCTTTCTCATGTTGTACCAGGTCTAGAGCCTCTTTAAATTTGGCTTGTTCTTTCAGGCATTCCTCTAGACGGCTCTGTTCACAGCAGAGGAGAGGAAGGCATGGTATTCATTGGAGAATTAGCTAATACTTTTTGTAGGTACAACAGTGTCAAAGTAGGGATCGGAACTTCCTGATGGATCACAACATTTGTACACATTATTCTGTTGTCTACACATTAATGTAGACACCAGAATACAATTAATACATACACATTATATGTAGGTTTTTATGGGGAAAACACAGGATAACTAAAAGCAACAGTATTTTTCCAATATATTTCAATATATGTGTAAAGAACAATGTTTCCCTGTTCATAGTTGTGGTATCTAGAACTAGAGGGGGTTTCTCCATCACACCTGAAGGACTTGCGCTCTGGGGATGACTAGAAGCAATTCATCCTCCTCTGCCTCATCTCCACAGTCGTCTCTCATAGTTTCCAGTTCATCCAGTGGTTTCGGAGCACCAAAAGTAAAAGGGCGGCTGCGTACGCACACATCCCCTCTCTCAGACACATAGACAAACTGATACTCCACCGCGCTGGGTGGAGGCAGGTAGAAAGCTGTGTTCAGAAACAAATACATGTGGTTAGATTACTGTATTAAAATGTTCAGTTAACTCAATGGTTTCACAGTAGTTAAACCATCACACACACGAGGTCTTACCTTGAAACACAGCATAGAAGTTGACATCAGTTCCCTCATTATAACCCTCAGGAACCAGAGCCCATGTGTATGTATAGTAATCTTTTAACGATGACCAACCCACCTGTGACATGAAAGCATTGAACCCACACAGCAGAGTTATATGTTGGCTGTCATGTTGTATGTTGTGTTGGTGCTGCCAATACAATGCACATTCATGGAACTGAGTTTTGCTACCTGAAAAAGACCAATCCAGTCCTTGTTGCTCCATTGATGTTCAGAGGTCAAGCTGTAGTGGCACTCTATTCTAGTTTGGGGAAAGTACATCTGTCCCACATTACGAAACACCACTTTGCTCTGTTTTTCCATGGTGGAGCTGAGATGAGCTGTTTAGGAACAAATGACAGATACATGGTAGTCAGGTTTCAGGCCAGCCAACGTGGTCACAGACAGCTGATGAAAGCTGATAGCTGAGTTACTTAAGACATTAAACATGACCATTAGCACCAGAAGCAGTGGCACAGAATGTTTATAAACTATATATATATATA
>JAODUE010091234.1:0-13876 GCA_027564755.1 Amblyopsis hoosieri
GGGGGGGTGTGGGTTGGGGGGGGTGGGGGGGTGTGTGCGGGCGCGCGCGTGGGTGGGTGGGGGGGGCGGGGCGGATCCGCGGTCCGTGGGGGTGGGGGGACAAAGGAAAACTACATTCCTATGGCTCAGTTAAATATGTTCAACTAGGAAGGACAAAACACGACCCTATTTGTTCGATTTGATTCCTCTATAATGCCGTGCTAACTTGTGTAAACCATTAGTGGGATGTAATTGCCCCATGTTGACATTGTCATTGGAACTTATAGACCATGTATGTGCTACCTCACCTGTGATCGCACTTGCCTGAAGCTCTGTACCGACGCAGCTGGTCCCTGATTGGCCCAAGAACAACCAATCTGCATACAGGACTCAGTCAAGGGGGAGCTACAGTACCTCTCTGCACTCACCTGATATGTTACCTGGCCGAGGCTAGACCCAGCATCTCATTATACCTTTCCAATACAATCCATAACTGAGGCTCATTGTGCTCTGTAAAGCTTTTGCAGTATAGTTTACCTGTTTTTCTTTGGCGTTGTTCACCGACAGCGACACAGAGCCATGGCTGTGGCTAACTTTCACTACATAACCCGGATGAGCAGTGGCTTCAAGGTTTACATATTAGAAGGTATGTTTAATATTGGCTGTGGTTTAATTTTGTCATATGTGCCTACACTAACTTTGGAACAATTTCTCATGAACGCATGTGTGCTATATTAAGTAGTCTGATAACAATTTTATATCGTAGGCCTAATAAGAAAATTAATAGACTATTAATTTTCTTATTAGGCCTACGATAGAAAATTATTTTCCTTAATTCGTGATCAATAGGCTAATATGCTACACTTATACAATTGTACATATAGGATACTAGCAGCTACAGGGAGTTTCTATAAAGTTGGATTAAAAAAAATAACCATCATGTTTTATGAAAAGCGACGTGGAATTCAGATAACGATATAAAATATATTAATTGTCTTGGTCTACTAGTCTACGTCTCAAAGTAAATTGGGACAAAGTAGGCCATATGTAAATTGTTCCCGAGGACTTTCTCTGGTTTGTTTTAATAAGCTTCAGCTCGAGTGTGGAAGACTAGGTCAGCCACATATTACCCTAATGGGGAGAAAATAACAATGCCTGCGGCACCAGAAATCGGAATGGGTGTGGCCAGTCCTGCCCTCTGCACAATGGCATATCTGACGGAGGTGTTAGAGCGAATAGTTGTCCTGTCCAAATGTGGGTTCAAACAGAGGGAGACCTGAGTGTGACATTTACCACCCATTGTTGTAGGCTTATTTACATTGAGTAGCAATACATGTGAGCAGACAGTTTCAGACTTTGATGTGCTGTTCTGTGTCAAAGAAGTCAAATTTGAATACATTATAAGGTCTTTATCAGCCCTATAACTCGTTGCTGTTGGTCCATTTCCATACAGCACTGCAGACACCATTGTGATGTATTGTATTGTTTTTAAATGCCACACCAGTTCA
The DNA here is from genome assembly GCA_027564755.1 of Amblyopsis hoosieri. Lineage (NCBI taxonomy): Eukaryota > Metazoa > Chordata > Actinopteri > Percopsiformes > Amblyopsidae > Amblyopsis > Amblyopsis hoosieri. The sequence goes on from JAODUE010091234.1 coordinate 1,488, forward strand.
ATCTACATGCTGTTTAAAGTCTATTAACAACTTCAGATGAAGGCGGATTACCAAGTGCACATTTGGAATGTAGACATGTATGTGCATGGAATTAAACCTCAGCCAGCAGCCATGCACCCATAAATTATAAATTATTGTTCTGCTATATTTCCACATAAGATAGTCATAAAATGCTTATGACTGTAAAAAGTACATTTGTAGTGGTATGCCATTAGATTTCACAAAATAAGTGTATAATAGCCTACAGTATATTATTTATTTCAGTTAGCCTATGTGTAATAAAGTTAAAACTCCAGTGATAGCTGACAGTATGTCTGTGTGAAACTTAATAAATGAAATGAAATAATTTATTAATTTTTCTTATAGTGTGCTACACAGATTCTATAACCACATTTCCAAGTGTGTTGCCAATGTAGTTATATTACATCCTTGGTATTTATGTAACTCTACTAATGTAATGCTTAGTCTGAATACATACTTTGATTCTTAAATCAAGCTTCTAAAATGCTAAAACCCACACAGCTTTGCCACCCTTGGTTTATATGTTGGACTTAAGTCACTTTGCTGAGGCTGAATGCCAAGACTAAGTAGAAAAACAATGTTTACCGTTAGCATTGAATCAGCTGTGTAGTGTTGTAAGACCCATGGATCAGGTAGTTCTAGTTCCACCACTTAACGGAGTTTATAATTAACGGTGACAACAAAGTTTTCCCACGAATAACACCCATCCTGGTAGACTAGGCGATTATGTAGAGAATGACACACAACACCATGTGGCTGCCCAGGTTTCTACACACTTTGCCCTCTCATATCAACACATGTTACTATGTTGGTTCTTTATCTCCTCATCTTTTGCTGTGTAGGTCAGCCCAGCCTCAGAGGTGAAGACAGATATAGGCACATCACCAATGACCACGTTCGAGTCCCTGCAGTGTACCCAATAAAACGCAAGCGCAACCATGAGAGAGGCCTGACCCTGGAGGAACGGTCAGTTCATTCTTCATTGTGTTAATAGCATATTAGACTAAATGCCTGAATCGTGTAGGTTTGCATGGTGTATAAATAACAAAGAATGAATCACTGTGTTCCAGGCGGGAGAGGGTACTGAGCAGGAACAGTGCCAGAGCGGTGCAGAGACCAGCTCCAGAGTCTCAACCTCCAGCCTCGGCCGTGTTCAGCGTTCCCCAGAGCCCCTCATCCACCTGCAGCCCAACTCCCAGCCCCACCAGTCCGATGCTACACCACCTGTACTATGAGCCAGTGATGGACGAACCACTCGCTCTCATCAAAAAGCCTAGAAAGGAACCAGAGAGCACAGAGTCAAAGACCACAAGCACTGCCACCAGTCAGATACAGGTACGTTCCCAATGGGATTCTCTCTCACGCTGCAAAGGCAGTCAGACTGGTGTAACGTATGAACAGTGGTGTCTCCGGTAATGGCAGAGTTGCGCCTATTCCCAATAGCCGTCACAAGCCTGAACTTGTCTAAGCTATGCAATCCAGCCAGATTGAGGGAGAAAATGTGAGCAATGGAAGGAGGAATGTCATCAACAAGACCTAACAGACTCTTTGACCTGTTTATGCCGCCACCATGGGAGTGATCGGTCCAACCTGTTTAATCAGTTGTCTAACAGTTCTTTTTCAAATCAGAACGGTCAACAATAGTGTTGTACCAGAGAAGTGTAACATAGCATAACAAAGATCAAATAAAATAATAAAAGCAATTCCTGAAAGGGAATTCAGGCTAGGCAGCAGCCAACGTTGACGGGAACAGTGCAAACATAAATATTAGATCATATAAAAGGTTGTATGCAAAAAATGAAAGAAATATAGGTCTTCACATATATACAGTATACTGTATATATTTGAACATGCTAGCTCTTTGGAAAGTATAGGCTAGCGAGTCAGCAACATAGAAATGATCTGAACGAGAAATAAACCAGTGTGTTCATTCATCTAACCAACGGGCCAATCGTTTGTGTTTCAGATGCGTCCCTCTGTGATCACATGCGTGTCCTCTGTGAGAAATCCCTCCTGCAGGTCTGAGGTGCACAGCAGCCATCCGTCAGGTCAGAGTCACGTCTTGTCTGTCACCTCCGCATCCTGCCGCTCCTTTCATCATCACCACGGTGACGCGCACACTGTAGGTGTGTTGCGCTCTTGCATCACCGGCGCGCTCACCAATCCCAGTGTGTGTTCTGAACGTTGCGACTTTTCCCATTGCCTTCCAGGGACTTCCAAGAGCAGCTACGAGCGCGTGGTGGACGAGCATTTCCAGAGGAGCCTCGGGGGGCACTACCAGCGCGCCCGCTCCCAGCAGCTGTCCATCAGCGTGTCTGTGGATGACCACTTCGCCAAGGCCTTGGGGGACAAGTGGCTGCAGATCAAGTCAAAATCCGCCTCGTGTTCCTCGACGCCTCCCAGTAGCCCCAGCGTCACCCACTCCCCCACGTACAGCCGGAGTCACAGCCAGAAAGAGACAGCCAGCGTGGCGTCGCCGACCTCCAGCCGCTGGTCAGTCAATTAAGAGGCGGACAAGAGCAACTCTTGCCTGAATAAAGCTGACTGTGACAGAGGGCAGCCATGCCTTTCTAGGAGTTCAAGCGCCATGGCTACGGCAGAGAGGTCAACGCCAAATAGACCTTAGTGGTAATTTGGATGGTCCAAGCTGCTGTGTGGACAAACCAAATAGCCACTGGTACAACTGAATGTAGCATTACAAGCAGATTTTGTTACATTGTTTTTGATACATTTCTGTCCTTTGCTTGTCAGTAGCATTTGAAATGCGGGTGAAATGGGATGATTGAAAATCAACCAAATAATCCTTTACATTTCTTTTTTTTTGTGTCATTCATTTCATGCTGTCTTAAACGCCTTATATTTCAAATGTCGTGTATTTATATTCGGATGTGCCTGGGTCCCTTCCACTCTAAATCACTATCTGCTGTAATATATGATACTTAATAACTGTTGTCGAACAAAGACTTATGCAAGCTACTGTATGAGTACATCGAAAATGTTTTGTCAATGCCACTATTTGTTTATAGTGTCATTTACATCTGCCATGTGTATGTATGCTAATAATTACAATACAAATGATTGCTGACGTTGGTTACTGTCACAGATATGGCCATCACAATTTTGATGAAATATGTATTTTCCTGAAAATGCAACGGTAGCTTACAGTGCGAGGAAATGAGTGAGGGGAAAGAGTTGAGGTCATGAACCCATATGAACTCATGTGGACATCTGTCTGGTGAGTAACGTGAATGTCAGACTATCTAATTGTGCAGGTGAGTCAGAACATGTCTGCAACACATCCTGTACGCACGGTACTCACACTTTATTGGGACCTAAAGTGGCAAAATGAGCAACACCAACTGGGCTTTTCCCTTCATATTCCGGGAATGTAGGCTGCCTGTCCCAGCAGGCACCAGGGCTTGTGTTCTGACATTCCTGTCTCCTGAGAAAATTACTTTGTAAGATCCTACAGATCCTGTTTGGCAAGGGATTGGAGGCAGGGAGGAGGGGGGGGGGGTGTGTGCATGGAAAGGTTGGGCATATATAGGCCTGAGCATGAGAAGTAATCGTGCACTGCAGTTGCTTATTTGCATGCTCTATCTTGTCTGTCTGGCAATAAAATTATAGGAAACTTAAGTCTTTCCAGTTCCACAGTTTTTAATTACAATGTCTTCCAATCTGTTTTTTCTTCTTTGCCAATTTGCAATTTGTTGTAATGTTCTTATAAGTATAGCAGCTTTTTAACAATGCGCTTTGGGCTGTACATACCTGTGGAAGAAATATGAAATACATATTTGTTATAATAAACTGGAAATTGGAAACTATAAAGAAGTTGATTCAATTTTTGAGTGTTTTTGAGAGGCATCTGTCAAATCATATAATTTAGCCTTGTGCAAATAATTCAGACAGGGATTAGGTTGATGCACATGTTTATGCATGACCCTGCTGATCATGAACTTCCTTGAAGTGGTTCAAACTGGTCCATCCACTTCAAATTCATTCTTCAGTCAGTGTAACTGGAATGGCAGCATTGACGCCATCTAGAGTCCCTGAGGTGCACTCCATCATGAGAGCACCTTCAGTACACAAATGGTTTCATGTTTCAGCATGAGCAGCACAAACAATGGGAAAATGCTGCCATTGGTTGTTTGTGGGTGAGAGAGAGATTCTCTTCAGGGGGTTATTGCACCCACACTTCTATGGATTTAATTCATATTCATCAAAATCAACTGCACAGAATATATGGCACTGCTGCTAAAGTCACGTCCGTATGCATCATTTGTCAGGTGGGACAGTGCGTTTGTGACACATAAAATAATTCCAGTTCAAAATAGTGTCCATATACCATTTCCCATTTCTATGGAAAGAACATTAAAGAAAAGCAATATTAGTGAATCACATAAATGTCTAAAATGTGTTTAATCTTTTAGTCTTTTAGGGTGTATTGTTACACACTCAAAGCAACTCATAATATAATGTGGTAGTGTTTATGTAAGTAGGCTACACTATAATGTTCTCTGCATTTACTTTTATTGTATTATTATTTCATTTCTTTAGTTTAGAGTTATCAGTCTGAATATTGTGTATGCAATTTCAAAACCAGTCTATTATTCCAATCTTAGCTGTGAGGCGCTTTAGGCCCACAGTGAGTGAAGAAGACACATGCGACTGTTAGTAAAACTGTTTCTCATGCTCCAACAAAAAAGCACATTGTTCTCCAGGCTAAGGTGATATATAATGACATATTTCTAATCCTCCAAAATGAGACAAAATAACATTTAACTCACTTTAGTTCAGGACTAGTAATTATGAATGCATGGTAATGCACATAAATTGGTGAATCTTTCTGGGAAACGTCTTGCACCTCGCTCTTGTTGTGAATACAAAGATCAACTTCTTCTTTTAGAATTAACAAATACAGATTATTCTGTATATGATGAAAACAACATTCACTAATCCCAAAAGAACATGATTGCATGGAATGATTGTGTGCAATCATTTTAAAAAGCAAATGTACAATATCCCTTTTTTCAGTCAGATAATATCTTGGATACTTGTTTGCTCTGTTTAAAGTATTTCATTACTTTTAATATAAGAGCAAGCATATTCACACATTTTCAGTAATGTGAAAAAAATTGCAGACAAATGTATGTCATCTTAATTTATTGTCCTAGTTCTCAAAGCACTGTACAGAGTTACCTCACATTCACCAATTTACACACTGATGGTGATGGGGCCACCTAACCACCGGGAGCAGTTAGGGTTAGGTGTCTTGTTCAGGGACACCTCGGCACTTGGTGAGGAGTTAGCAGGGTTCAAATCAGCGAGTTCTGGATCACCTGTTACCCCGCTCTACCCACTGTGCCACTGCCGACCCTTTGAGGTCATATAGTCGTCAAGAGTGGTCAGAGCATCTGAAAAACATGGGTTTTAACTAATGTGCCAGTTTACCTATAATCATATTTGAGCTGATGTTTAAAATGTCAATCCCTATATGCCTAAAACATGTAATCAGTACAAGTCCATTTAGATACTTGTGTCTGCTTAATGACTTATTTTTTAGGTTAAGTGAATAAATGCTGCCACTAAAGATTTGGTATAGTGATGAATGCATTATACTGTACAACCAAGCTAGACAGTACAGTCCTCTATATATATTTCTATAACTCAATCTAAAGCATTTCCATTTTTTTTCAAATTTTTATTTTTTTTTTTATGTCATTTTAATATTTTATAATGTAGTCAGACATTTACAGAGGTCGAATTGTTCGCATCATTTTTATGGGCTCTTCATATGTAGGCAAAATTTTTCCATACACTGCTCAGTATTTGCAGGAGCTAAATCATTATTGGGGAATTGGATGTTTTCAGCAGTTTTTGTGGAAATGTGTCATTACAGGCTGGTCAGAGAAACATCCTGCTGACTTACAACCTGTAATGGAAATTCACATTAAAATAAAATTAATACAAAATTAGATGTTGATCAGTAACTTAGCTTTGGACTTTTGTCTTGCGGTGTGCTGAACTGCACGGAAATGTGGATAAGACATTTGCTATGCCACCCATAATGCTAATTCACTTATCATTTAGTTTCATAAAGGAATTCTTGTACTTTTTAGCTGATATGGTGTGGGTGGGAGAAATGCAAATTAGACTAAACCTTTTTGTAGGTCTGCTAAAAATGATTTGAAAACATTATTTTGGGAAATACGCACTTTTCTGAACCTGAAAACCTGCAATTATTTTTTTCTTGTCAACAAACAAGGTACATATTAACTACAGGTCTCATGATCGAACGGGAAGGGCAGACTTTCCCCTCCTCACAACCAGCTGGATATTTAACCCAATTTAAAGGGTCGAGCTTCGAAAAACTTTACGACACATGTAGGCCTACAACCGAGAGGACCCATATCCACTTGAGACAGCGCACTGAAACTATCGCTATCAACTTCGAGCATACATTACGCCGCTGCAGACCCAGAGGCACGCATGTGCAGTGGAAATATAATTTAAAAAGGAAGAAGTAAGTATTAGGCCTAACTACTTTTGATGAATTAATAATATTTGAAAGTTTCACTTTACTGGCGCATCTGGCAGCCTTTCAATTTGACGTTTTGGTGGAATTAAATATATACATCATTGCTAAGAAGATTATTGTAGGTTATTGCAGTTTTATGACAATACATTCAGAATATCTCCTATTAGATAGGCATATATAATAGGTAAATTAGGCCTATTTGTTCGTCTTTATACTTTGTTTATGTTTGTGATAGTGGTTTTATTACGCAGTTGTCACAGGCTAGCCTACTTAGAGTCAGCGTAATGTCTACATTAATTATTAAAATGGTATAGGGATATTTCATGTATATCAGTCTAAATAATGTTTTATATGTAAAATAGGCATACTTCATGTCAGAAAAGGCTGAGGCTATTTTCAAACTGATCAGAATGTTCTGAACAATCTGTTTGGGAAAGTTATTAACATCATGGCTGAAACTGCTCAGCAGTTATTATCCAGTCATCAAATATATATATTAAAATGCTTACTTTATTATGTACTTTATTATGTGTATGTACTGTACTGTGTACATTTGTTATTTATGTATCATATGAATACATAAAACGTTTAATTGCTTTGCTAACAACACTAACATGTTTTTTTGCAGTCCATCATCTGAGGCTGACTGTTGCCATGGACACATTTCCCTGGTCTCTGTTTTGCCACCATATGATGAAGCCGGCAGACATGACTATACCTAGATAGCAATAAGTGTTGTCTCATGAGCAACTATCTGCATTGCGCCGAGTAAGGAGCAAAAGTATATCCTATATCATTGTATTGGATAATAGCCTGTTTATAAATGCACACTACCTCATAGCTTGAGTCAGTCAACCTTTGTCATACTGAGATAGATACTTGAAGATGGATAGTTCGACCTTAGCGACCATAGCAGCTGCCACCACCATGGCTCTGGCTTCCCAGACTGATATGTCAGGCTACCTCTGGCTGTTAGTGTTAGGCTTCATTATAGCCTTCATCCTGGCCTTCTCTGTGGGGGCCAATGATGTGGCCAACTCATTTGGCACAGCTGTGGGCTCTGGAGTGGTGACCCTGCGACAGGCCTGTATCCTGGCCACTATCTTCGAGACAGTGGGCTCAATCTTGCTGGGAGCCAAAGTGAGCGAGACAATTCGACAGGGCATCATAGACACCAGAATGTATAATGGCTCTGAACATGTGCTAATGGCGGGATCCATCAGTGCCATGTGTGGTAAGTAGGTGCATTCCTGCAGAAACAACATTCAAAATGCCTTTGTATTGAACTGTTATATCAATGGAACCATTTCCCCTGCTAACTGTTAGGACAGAAGAAGTGTTTGAATGTTTAACAAGGTTGGATCGTATGTGTCTGTGTGCTGCAGGCTCTGCTGTTTGGCAGTTGGGGGCATCGTTCCTGAAGCTCCCTATTTCTGGGACCCACTGCATTGTTGGAGCCACAATTGGTTTCTCCATGGTTGCCAGAGGTCACCAAGGGGTCAAATGGATGGAACTGCTCCGCATAGGTCAGTGTGTGTGGTCATCCCACACATTTGTAATTACTAATACTTACTAATATTATTTAGATACTAATTATATAATATATATATATACATATCTATATATATACAGTATATACTAGATTATATAATAATTGTAATAGTGTTTTGTTTTTTTAAATATATTTCAGTGGCATCATGGTTTCTCTCACCTCTACTGTCAGGCATCATGTCAGGAATTCTATTTTATTTTGTTCGCAAATTCATCCTGAACAAAGTAAGTGAAAATGGAACATGCCAGAAATGAATGTGTTACTGCATTTTCATCTGTACACAAATCCATATGGGTTGGCTATGAAGGCCATGTGTTAATGATCACACACATGCATTCCTAGGTTGACCCTGTACCCAACGGCCTCAGAGCTCTTCCCATCTTCTACGCCGTCACTATAGGGGTCAACCTTTTCTCCATCATGTTGACAGGAGCACCATGTGAGTATAGGACATTAAGGACTAACACACGCACGCATCATCCATAATGTGTCCAAAGCATTCTCTTACCACAGTCAGAGTCACAGTTGAAATTCCTGGATGAGGAGTTTGACTGGCACGAGGTCTGAATAACTATCACTGGAGACACAGTGCTCTTAGGACAGGTGAATGTGACAAATATGAGGACATATTTGAAATGCACACATCTCTCATCAAGAGCAATTGATCATCACTTTCAGGTCTTTAGATACTCTTCAGGCTATTCATCTTTACTGTCAATACAATTAAACCTGATAAGTACTGTAAATGAAATAATAATACACAGGGACTCTCGTGCTTCAACTGCAACAATGAAATAATAATACAAATTTATATAATAAAGGGCCAGGCAAAGTAAATTAGTATAAATTCATTTTGAATGTCCATCTGAGAGAAACAAGGCTATTAAATGGACAATTTCCACTCCTTTGTTTCATTTGCAGGATTAAACTTTTCGAGAAGTCATCTGGCCTGGGCTCTTTCTTCACTGTAGGCTGCAGGCCGGTGTGTGTATGGGTCAAGGAATTATACACACCGTAACTCCTGCCATAGCAAAATACACTTCTCACACTGATAGCCACAGAGCATGTTACTCCAAAAACAATCTCTGAACACACATTTTTATCCACTGCTCTCCTCGCAACATGACACAGCAATAATGAAAAACTGCAGCTACATATTATCCATTTAGTGAAATACAATAAAAAGTCATTTTAGAAAATAATGAGTAGGGTTTCATTGTTTTGACAACCACCTCTGAGACTTTAATAATTGATTATGGCTTTTCTGGCATTATCGTATGGCCATACAAGAGTTCCTTTAGATATTTAGTAGTTAATTTTCTACATGCGAAAAAGGTAAGTTGTCCCTGCAATTAAAATAGTGATACTAATCTGTAAAACATGCTAATAATAGAGAAATATACTGTATGTTTCCATGCAGGTTCAGTGAATGCAACAATTAATTGCTGTTAATAAGTTGAATGTGAACTAACTTGAACTGTATTTGACCTTTTGCAATGGTGTATGTTATCACTAAACTGCCATGTCTGTCTCTTACTGATATTGTTGTCTCTAAGGAAAAGGAACATTTGCATACAGAATCTCAGTTTTTAATCATGTGACTGCTCGAGGCTGCACGTGACGGCAGAAGGCGTGGTTACCTTGAAAAAACATTGCATCCTTTATTTCTTGGAACTGGACCTTGGGCCAAACAAATGTTCTAGACATGTGTAACAGTGATAGTCATTACCTGATATATTATATTTCTAATTGAATTATCAGTCACAACAGGTTTAACCAGTTTGCATGTAATCAGAGTCCATATACAAAGACTACAGGATTATATTTGAATGAAAAATGTAAAGAAAGAGTAGGCTATGTGTATTTACTTTCTCTGAAACAAATTCCTCTATTATGTGCCTGTGTTGTGTGACTAGTGCTGGGGTTTGACAGAGTGCCATGGTGGGGTACGCTATGCTTTTCACTGGGCTGTGCCGTGGTGACAGCTCTGGTTGTGTGGTTCGTTGTCTGTCCACGCCTCAGGAAAAAGATCAAGCGTGAGTACAAAAAGTAAATTTTAAACATTTGATAAAAAACAGTCCTAAGATAGATGTACAATACACAATGCATTAATATTATCAATAAGTGGATTCTTTCTGACGGTACAGACACGTTAAAAGATGTTGCTTTTATACGGTTAGGTCAAACGGCTGATACCGCATGTGAAACAGCTCTGATGGAAAACTCACCCAAACCTGACCTAGTGGAGCAGCGCTCTTCCAACCATTGTGAACCTGATTTCCACACCCCACCAATAGACTATCAGGAAGCAGCTTTCAAACTTGGAGACTCAGAGGAGGCTGACCTGGACAGAAATTATATATTGGACACAAAAGACATGGATCTCAGTAATGGTATGCAACCATTCAAATTCAGTAACAGTAACAGTAATCAGTAACATTGTATCATTCATCCTTTTGTATTAATCCATATTTGTGTGAATGTCATGGTTTCTTATACTGTATATTGTTTTCTTAAGTGACTAATAATGAATTACTAATTTACTAAGAATGTGTTATAATTGTGACTAACATTACTGCTTGAACATGAATACGTCTATGATATCTCCATAGGGTTGAATGTCAATATTGGCTCCATGACCATAACCGATCCCCACAGTGGACGTTCTCACATAATTCAGAAGGACTCTGGGCTTTACAAAGACCTGCTGCTCAAGCTTCACAAAGCCAAAGTGGGTGACTGTATCGGAGACAGCGATACGGAGGAGCGGCCCATCCGGAGAAACAACAGCTACACGTCCTACACCATGGCCATCTACGGCATCCACGGCGACCCTAAATACAAAGACCCGCAGGACAACGGGCTCCAGACAAGGCCCAGAGTGGACAGCTACAGCAGCTACAGTAGCTACAGCTCAGCGGTGGTTGATGGGACGCCTGTCAAGGATGCTGGTGCGGCACAGGAGGTTGGAGGAGAGCTCCCTCTTGAGGAAGACGAGCTGGAGGTTGACCAGCCAGCTGTATCCCTGCTCTTCCAGTTCCTCCAGATCCTCACCGCATGCTTCGGCTCCTTTGCCCACGGAGGGAATGATGTCAGGTGGTTTATTATTTCTTTGGATGGAGGAATACAGTGTGTGCACATCTCATTCAGAGGAGTCACGCGGTCTTATCTGCTTCGACAGCAATGCCATCGGTCCGCTGGTGGCTCTCTGGCTACTGTACGAGAGTGGATCGGTGGTGTCCAGCGCGCCCACCCCGATCTGGCTCCTCCTGTATGGGGGAGTGGGTATTTGTGTTGGGCTCTGGGTGTGGGGCCGAAGAGTGATGCAGACAATGGGGAAAGATCTCACCCCCATTACTCCCTCCAGGTATACTTCTTACTGTATATATCTACCATAGTATAATAGCATGTCCTCTCTTTGGCTTTATTTATACTACGCTGTATACCTTTTACCGTGTATATCTACCATAGTTTAGTATAATAACATACCCTCTCTTTGGCTTTATTTGTACTATTATGTTTTATTTATTGTATTTTGTTATTTTCTCTTCAAAGGTGCTAATGAAATATGTTATTATTGCTGTAATACATCTTTTAGTAGTCACATAATAACAACATAACAAAAAACTCTAAAAGTACTATTATTTCTGTTACTTCCAATCTAGTGGCTTTAGCATTGAACTGGCTTCAGCACTCACAGTTGTGTTGGCATCCAATATTGGGCTGCCTGTCAGCACAACCCACTGCAAGGTAACATACCTGATTCATTTACGTAGAGTACACCAAAGAGACAATCCAAAGATTTATGTCCAGATGTACTCTTGTGGTTGAAACCAGTTTTACAAAAACATTGCAATACGTATTTCAAAGAACAGATATCCCTGCTGATAACGGCTCTAAATATGACTAGAACCATATCAAACGTTGACAATCCAATTATGTGTGCTAACATTGCAGGTTGGCTCTGTGGTTGCTGTAGGATGGCTGCGGTCTAGGAAGGCAGTTGATTGGCGTCTGTTCAGGAATATCTTCATTGCCTGGTTTGTTACAGTTCCCATATCTGGTCTCATCAGTGCTGCGATCATGGCCCTCTTCATATATGTTATCCTCCCACTGTAAGCCTCCCATTGTCATACACTTCTACTGAGAGAGAACCTCTTCAGTTGGTCTTTGTGACGGACGTGTAATGTTTCTGTCCGATGCTATTCCATTAAAGCTGTATTCACAAATTTAAATGTTTTATTTTTCTACGTTTTCTGTACCTAATTATGTAATATA
>JAODUE010091245.1:0-13875 GCA_027564755.1 Amblyopsis hoosieri
ATATATGAGAGACATGGAATTATTGTACGGTCTAGAAAGGGGAATCTTTTGGTAATTTATATGTAGATTGCCTCTATAGGAACCGTTGCTGTCTGTGTGTGTTGCCACGGTACCTGGGAGCTTGGCCAGTAAATCTGTCAGCCGCAAACTGAAACCCCCCACACACTCACTTTCCATAAGCCAGGCAAAACGCTGCCAATACTTGCTCTTACAATTGCACCATGTGCTTATCCTCCCAACAAATGTAATTGGCTAATTAGCTGATAACTCATAACTTCACTGCCTAGGTGCCTTCGTCATAATGCCGTACATGTTACAATAACATCATATACTTGTTCTTGTTTTCAAAGCTGCTCTGAAGATGTTTGAGTCACTTGCTCCACATTTTCAGCTCTGCCCATCTAATGGTTAGCTTGAGAAACACTTTAGAGGAGCTAGGTTGGTGGTGCCAGAAGGGAAGAATAGGGGATAAGAGGGATAAGGATGTGTTTTTGTCCCACAGATTACATGCAGACAAAATTGCTGTTGGCACGCACGCACGCACACACACAAAAGCACACACACTTTTAGGAATTAATGTGTTATGCTGACAGTTTATGCTTTCTGATTATAAAGGCCATTACCATCAGCAATATTGCTTCTTAGATTAGACAATCTTCAGTGGGAAATGAGTACCGGTAGCAACAGACAAAGCAATTACCACTTTATTGTGTTGGCTTGAAAGATTCTTACAGACTTTCCTGCCAATTGTCTGATTTGTCAGATATCAAAGCGCTGCACTGATGGTATTTGACAAGAACAGCCTGATTCTTAGAATATATTTAAGCCATTCTCAGCTAAATGTATCTAATGTATGTAAAAACAATAGTTAATTTTGTTGATGATAATTTTTGAAGGGCCTGAGTCTTAATAATAGTTCCTCCTCTTAGGTTAAATTCAACTGTGAGCAGATTCAGTGTGCTTGTCATTAGCAATTCACTGTCCTTGTGTTGGTCATGAACTGTAGGAAAGGCTGCTAAAGAAAGATGGTGAAAGACAGTCAATCACCACTAGATTTTGTTTTCCATTTTTTCCCTTCTTAGTTGTTTTAATGTTTCCTTTTTCTCCCTTGAAATTAGTTCCAGGTCAAGAGGTGCAGCTCATTTCCTGTATAGCATGTAGATTGTTTGAAGACTAGAAACATCGGTGTGCAAATAAACTGGACTTGACTTACGTCCTTTATGTTGGCAGAAGTCTGTTCTGTATTCACTAATCTGATCTGGTCTGTCTGTCGGTCTGTCTGTCTGTCTGACTATCTGCCTGCCTGCCCAGTCAGAACAGCCCAGTCCAGCCAGCTCTAGTTCCAGTTCAAGCTTTGCTCCCACGCATCACAAACGTCAAGGTAAGCCGTCTGTGCACATACACACTACCTTTTAAAGGGACACCCCTCGATTTCTGTCTGTAATTCTCCTTGTGGCATTAGCAAAACCACAAGTGACCAGAGTCACGTGCACTTTTGTGCACAGGTGTGTTTGACAGCAGTGAGTTGGGGAATATCAGGTTGTTAGCGGGTGTGTGTGTGTGTGTGTGTGTGTGGGGTGGGGGGTTGGGGGATAGGGATATATCACAATCACAGAGTGTATCTTTAAACTCTATTTAGATCTGCTGTTTGACTAGAGCCGGTTTTTAATATAAAACCTGTTTATTTATTGAATATGACAAAGCCAACGAGCCTTTATGCTGTACTCTAACTGAAGCATACTCATTCAGAAGACACAAATGGCACAAATGGCAAATGAAGCATGTGCTCATTTTCAATTTTTATCATCATTAGCGGGGAACACAAACTGTATTTGTATTTGGATATTAATGCAATGAATTCAGAATGTTTAGCTGTGACTTATGATTTTAGAGTATATAAAAATAGTATATACAAATATAAAGTATATAGGAAGAGAGAAATCTGCATAAGCAGCACTTCCAGGTCACTGTGAAATGTACTGGCATTTCCTGTTCCTGCGGCTAGATTCTTCTGGTCATCGTGTCGTGATGTACTTTCCTCGAGTGTCGTCATTGGCAACGGGAAACCTTTTCGTAAGCGAACCTTGAGTCACAGGAGAGCTCCTTGACCTGTGCTTGTGCTCTGTGCTCTTCCAGTGGTGGACTTTGTCATCAGGAAGCGGGTGGCCGTCCCCACCCACCACGGTCCCAACCACACAGGTAACTAACGGCAACGGTGCACCTGACCAGGCTATACTATGCTGTCGCTCAACGGGAATCTAATGGGGCTTTTATTTTGTATTTTGACTCCCCAACACACACACAGTGCTGGGCCCGCTACAGTCCATCATTCAGGACATGCGCTCGGACGACGACGACGATGACTCTGACGAGGACATGGACAACGACCTGGACTCCGACCTGGAGCGGCCGGCGCATCTGTCCCACCACCAGCGCAGGTCGGTCACCCAGAGCAACAGCAACATCCGCTCTGCTCTCTGTCCTATTGGGCATTTAAAGGGACGTTCCTCAATTTGAGACCAGCGTTAACGGCGATGTCGTTTTGCTTTGAAACTCTGGTATGGTCGGAGCACTGGCCCCCTCTCACGCTGCCGTGCTTCAAATGTAAACGGTGCGCTGGGCTGTGGCACAATCGCAGAATGTTTCTTTAATGTGACACGCCTTGAAGGTACATTCTTAGTACAGTATGCGTGTGCCTTGTATATTGTCATCTGAGCAACGCGTTTCCCGTTGAAAGACGTCGTCGGGCGCTGTGTGGCTCATGTATCTGAGTGGCTGTTGCGTTTAGTAGGAGTAAATCCAGCCTCCATTGCTGTGATCCCTACAGGGTCAGTTTGAGTGACGGCAGTGAGAGCGAGAATAGCTCCTCCCGCTCACCGCCATCCCGGAGCGAAGCTCCGCCCTTATTAAAAGCCAGTAGCAACCAGGTAAGATGATGAACAAAGTGATATATTATACAACTATGTATTTGTGTGTGGAGTAAGCACTTCGGCATGTGTTTTCATAGTGGACCTAGTAGTGTGTACCTGACCTACAAACCTGAAAGATATTGGAGAATGAATACAACCAATGTATGTTCCCCTGTTGCTACCCAACTAGTAATTATCATCATGTTTGCTGCTTTCTCTCACAGATACGGGAAGGCAAGAGCCCCACCAAACAGGCCAAGCAGGACAAAAACAAAAATATTGATTGTGACAAAGTAAGCAGTTTCATTGATTATTGATGAACGCAAAAAAACAACAACAGCATTTATTTTTGAAGGGACCCAGAAACCCTGAATCAGCATGCATGCTGGCTTGGAAACACAGTAGAGTGTAGGAGGGCCATGTTTCCCGAACTAGTTAAAGGTATAGTCAGCTATTGCAATCTAATTGGAAGCTAATACACTTTTTGTCAAATACAACAAATACTCCGTGAACTGATTGGAAGAAGAATGTAAGTGGTTAAACCTGATTACTCCCTTGGTGCGTTCTCCTGCGCATGCCTCGTCTTACGCTGCTGTTGTAGTCTGTGATGCAGGTGGGCTGTTCTGCACAGCCACTCTACAAAGTCTGGACAAAACAGTTGTGACACGCGCATGAGTGAATGGGAGTAAAGTAGGCCACGGTGACTTCTTTGGGAGCCGTAGGCCAAATCGCTCCACCAGTCAGTCACACAAATAGCCTCAGTCTCCCGACGTGCCTATATAACTAGATGCTAGCCGGTTTTAGCCTTTTACATTACAGTATGTTACATTATGAGCTAGATAATGTGTGCATGTTTAACATCTCTTCCGGTAAATTGTGATGCAGCATGTAAACACCAGACCCGATTAGGTGACATACCATGCAAACGGATGACCCGAAATCATCAGTCAGAAAGATTCCATTCAGAAATGCTATTGTGTGGCGCAGCGCTGTGGAGGGATATTGTTAGCAAGCGTTCTAGAAGATGACTGACACTGCCTTTAAGTGGCCGTTAAGCTTGCTGCTGGTAAGACCATCTGTGTTTCTACAGGCCTACCTGGATGAACTGGTGGACCTGCACAGAAGGCTGATGACCCTGAGAGAGGGACACATCCTGCAACAGGTACCACAGTGTAGGCTCTGGCGTCGCTTAACACCTAATACATTGTGGGGTTTTCTATCTTGTTTATGCTAATGATGCTTGACACCGTTTTTTATGCTCTATTTTTTTCTTCTATATTCGGATCTGTTACATGTTATCTCTGGCCCTCGTCTAGGAAGGTTGGCGCTTACTCCCTCAGAAATTGCACAATCCAACGCTCAGATTTTCTAGGCCTATCATATGACCACAATAAAGGCGCTTCCCAGCGATTACTGCCAAGTTTGGGCCCCAGTCTCTCACGAGAGCCAAAGGGTCTGGCTCTGAGTGGAAATCCCATCCGAACCAGTATCATCACAGATCTTCAGCGCAAAACTCGCCAGCTAATCAAGCTAATCCGCCCAGAGTTCACCAACTGGTATTACTTCCCTCCAATACAAGTCGTGGAAATTATTAACTTACTGGTTTCCTGGCTAGACTCCATTTTGTCCCCCCCTTTTCCTTTTTAAGCATTTGTAGGGAATCGGCGGGGCGGGGACACAATTATCACACAACCCATGTAACAGAGATTCCACCGCTCTATCTGCAGTTCCATTCTGTTATCTTGTTCGTTCTTCTGAAACGCAGGCATCATCACATACCCTGTACAAACCCCCAGAAGCTCTTAAATTAGTTTTTAATTAGTCTGGTTAGGTCTGCCAGTAAGTCTCTGTGCTTGCAGGCTGTGATGCGTTTTACCTAACCCTACTATGTTGTTGAACTTTAGAATAAATGTTTAGCTCCAGACTAGACACTCTTATGTTCATGTATTCTATAACCCTTAACTGTTTATCCAGACTAGACACTGTATGTTCATGATGTATTCTATTTTCAAATGTTCGCTATTGTGTCTGCTATTCGCTGGTTAGCTACTAACACCTGGAAGACCCATAAGCATTAGAGAGATCCAGTGGTTTGACAATTCCCTCTCATTATACAGTATGTTAGTGTATTAGACATTAACAATTCTCTCTCGCTCTCTCTCTTTTCCAGATAGTGAATCTCATCGAAGAGACGGGACACTTTCACATCACAAACACTACTTTTGACTTTGACCTTTGCTCCTTGGACCGAAGCACGGTGCGGAAGCTCCAGAGTTACCTGGAAACCTCTGGGCTGTCCTGAGACCCCGAGCAGCAGGCTGCTACGGAAGACCGGATTCTATCTTTTCCTCCGCCTACTTGTTTTGGTCTTTTTATTCCCCCCCTGTTGTTACTCACCCAGAAAAGCCTTTGAATATTTCATGTAAATTCTTTTTTTGAAGAAGAAGGAAAAAAAGAGAGAACTGTGGAGACCTCGTTGCTTTTATCAATGTCCATATTAATACCATGTATCATTTTTGTTCTTTCTTTGATTTGTTGTTCATTGTGACAAATGCATGGTCAACACTGCCTTACAACATTGTAAGTCTTATTTATTGAATTTGATTTGCAGGTGTGTGTGGGTGTGTGCGTGTGTGTGCGTGTGTGTGTGTGTGTGTGTGTGTGTGTGTGTGTGTATAGCAGAGATAAGACTGTCAGCACTTCACAACGAGGCATATCTTTGAATCTGTAAAAAATCTGATTGTAATTAAACTGCTGAAATATGGCTTGATTGGCAATCAACTGTCATGAGGAATATGCTGTTTTTTCATTGTAATTATAATATGATGCAAGTCATGAGTTTGTGCTTGGACAAACTGAGCACAAACTTATCACAAAATCACATCATACAGATGTTTTTTAACCAAAATGTCCAAGGTACTAGAAATACCGTATTACAATGTGTCTGGAAAATGCTGTTCAGGACTTTACTGATAACAGATCCCTCAATTTAAGATGTAGTCTTATTCAGCCTCTTTCCGAAGGCTATATTTGTGAATTGGCCGATTGTATGTGCATATATAGTGTAGTCAGATTTGAATACTACAAAATAAATCTGTCTAAACTACATTCTTTAAATTAAGTTGCCATTTTATTATTTACTCCATTAACAGAAGCTGCATAGCAATGGGGAATCTTGGCAGAACGGTACTACGGCTTGAGATGTCTTTGTATTTATTTTTAAATCAAATCTTGGTGGTGATTTTAAAAAGAAAACTTTTTTTTTTCAGTCATGACAAATGGAAGTAAGATCAGAATGGGGAAAGACTATCCGGGGATTATGCCTGCCTTGCCTCTGATGTATTCTATGGACATACAATAAATATTCTGTATGATGTATAAATGAGTTGTGCAACCTGTGGAATAACAAGTCATTGTTTGGCACCGATATTTTTTCTTTTATTACTTCGTCTTAATTTCAGTGTGTTATCTCAAGAGACTCCAGTAGTAATTTAAAACATTTTTTGCACAAAGATTTCAGTTTAAATTTATATGGCTAAACTGAATATAAATGGCAGCATTCTGTGCTAATGACTGTTATCTTTCATTAATTGCTCTGAGTTTTCTTATTTCACTGTGACCCAGACATTCTACCAAAGAGGGGTAAACATGTCCAAATTAATGATTGAATCGTCCCCAGGTGTTTCGAGTTAGTGTGGCTGATTAGAGACATTCTCTGGCGTGGACGCGTGCACAAACGGCTTGATGAGTCATTTAGTATATTCCGTGTTTGCATTATAACTTTAAACTAACTTTAAACCGACTATCTAACCAGCCGAATAAATTCAGAGGTGAACGTTTTGTGAGTTAAGATGTTTATGTCCATCTTGTAAAGCACACCAGTGCAATTGTAAGACAAAGCAATGCACAAACAGAGAAAATGTTTGTGTGTATGTACATCATAAATCATCACTGGACGGACAAGTTGATCTCCCTCTTGGTGGCTGACAAAATTGTGAAAAGCATGTGGGTTTTGTGTTTGGCTACATGGGTGGTCTGATTAAAAAAAACGGAAGTCTCCCAATTTTCCCAAAGGAAGTTTAATGTGCAAGCTTTCCTTAGGATAGACTACTTTAGAGTTCTTGCATTTTACCAGTAAATTAAAACAACCCACTTTAATAAATGATTTAGCTAAATGTGGTTTTACAGTGTATATTTGTATAATATGAAACACATAACTAAATTGTTCAGAGTGTTCAGAGGTAAAGGTTTGGGATAAAGCCATTCTATGCAGTAGCTTTAATATTCATGTTGTAGGGTGAAACTTGGAGGTTACTTACCACAGAAATATTACACTGTTTATATAAGCCCTGGCCCCTGGCCAGATATGAGGCAGCTGCTGTGATGGTAGGAATGTCATGGAAACTCTAATCTTTCAAATTACTGAAATTATTTTTTGGCTAGTGCGTGTATGGCTAATATAACCGCCCATCTTGTTACCTCATAAATCCTGTACAGGAGTTCAAGTTAACAAGCAACACTAAACTGAAGCCTGACCTTTGAAGTGATGTGATATGAGAAAAGTGACACCCCCCCTCCCCCCTTCCTCTGTCTGGACTACAAACAAAGACCCCTAATACTACAGCTGGCTTGTCTCAGTCCCGACCATCTCCGGCTTTATAGAAGGAGGAAGTTGGGTTAAAGTATCAGTGTTCGTTTTTATTTCCCCCCATCCACCAAAAGCATTTTTTTTTTTTTTTTATTCAACTTGTGCAACTATTTCTAATTGAACTTTTCAGAAATATATATATATTATTTTGTAATAACATAAGTACACATTTTAATGTCATCATTAAAGCAGTGAAATCAAAGGTACACTCCTCGATATGTGCATGTTTCTCTTGCACTTGAGTATTTGCCATTTCTCTCTACCCAAATAATACATACAGTAGCCTACATACATGTGCGCAATTGTCTTTCAAACACAATGAGATAGGGTGGACGTTTGAGGCATAACACAATTGAGGAATGTATACCTGTAAAAGTCCTGTGTGGGTGGTTGAAATGAACTGTGTTAACATTTCACATACATCTACTCATTTGAATGTAACTAGGTGTATGGCATGACTAGAGCAAATGTGTAAGCTATATTGTATGATTTACATGTGTGATTATATGCAGGTGTGAACAAGGGCGTCCAAGTATTGCTATGCTGCCAAGACACTAGACACTCTTAGGTTATCTAACTGTGGCTCTTACAGTGTTTGCACATCTGCGGTGAGGCACGTGCAGTGGTAACTGACATATCGACGGGTATATGAGGTTGTCTTGCATTGCCATTATAGCTTCGCCTTGAGCACAGGTGTTCGCCGAGATTGTCACGATCTTCTCAATGCTTTATCCCCCCAAAGTCGGTCTCTCCTTTCACATTCCCCCCGCTTTCCACACACACCACTCTCAATGAAGTGATAGACTGACACCTGAATGGTGTGTTTTCAAATACTCTGAGCGCTATCTTGAATCAAACAACAACCACGTTTGACATCTGGTGGAACCTGTCAACTCATCCTCTGGCAGGAATTGTAGCAATGCATGGTTTTCAATAACAAATGCTGAGTTTCTATGGGAAGCCGTCTTAAATGTTTGGGTCATCTGCTATGTGTTGAGGAATATCACAACATATGTTTCCTGCAGCATAGATGACATTGTCGTAATGGAGGATTGGGTTTCAGAGCCTGCTTCACAAAGCAAAGTCACAAATCCACGGTAAAGAAAAGAGACAAAAGAATGACTACGGATCCTATTGATCCAGGTAACCACCTGTCCTAAGCGCTTTCTATTGCATGGTTGCCCACAAAGAAACACAGGCTGCTACTGTTAATGTCAATGTATTACCTTGACAATTAAAAGCCTTTATGGCTTATAATATCTGATGGATTTTGTGCACTAATGCTCATTGCTTTATACTTTTCAATGGAATGCTATAGCTATAGGCTTTGGTATTCCCTCGCTTGCATATTTCTCCCTAGCTAGCAAACAAATGTTTGTTCCTGTACAGTATGTTCCTGCACTTGAAAATCCCATCCAACCAACCTAGGTTTACCAGAACTGCGGAGCCCACCGTGTGTGTAGGTTCCTACCACTTCTCTCACTTCTGTACCAGCTCTTAGCAGTCAGCAGAGTTTATATAGAGTTCATAGGCACTAATCTAGAAACATGTTTGTAGATAATCTCATATGGTGTATATTAAATTAGAAACCTGAGAAGTGAAATAAAACCACCAATAGTTACTTCAATGGTCTTTGAAATGTGTAGTGCTATTTTAAAGAGTCCAAATTTGTGCTTTTACAAACATCGTCAAGCATCACAAATGGCATGAAATATCCTATCGGACAGGTTAAATAGAACAAAGGATTTTAGACCGACCGTGACCTTGCTTTATAGAAAAGAAGTAGGCGTATTCATTTGTCTTATTTAACTCAATCTTATTGCACTGGAGAAAGGCCTACTTTGTGCTTACTGACTTTAGTGTTAACACAATTCATTTTACTCTGGACGATGGTGACAGAAAGGGTGATGGGGAGGGGGGGGCGTTAGAGTTCGAGGGGGGTCCTAGAATGGGTCACAGTCTGGACCACACCCAGCAGGACATCCTGTTTGAGCTTCTAAATACAATTTCCTTCAATAAAGTGGGGCGTGGAGGGGGGGGTAGAAATAATCTCCCACCTAAGAGACACAGAGACGTTGATTGTCACCCTGGCACGAGGCCAAGTGGCAAGGAGAAAGCCTTCCCTCCTGCAGACTCTCTGAAGGCAGTCAAAAAGAACCTCGAGGAAGTCATTATTGGCTCCAGGTTGATGAAAGGTCTCCACACCTTCATTTTTGTCTCCCCCCGTCAGAGAACATTGGGATAAACCATATCCCACAAACGTCAAGACCAAAAACAAAGCATGTACAACAGTTTTGCATTCTGAGGTCATGGCATGGTAAATCACTGACTTCTCTCTCATCTTCTCTAGGGAAGGTTTGAAAGTAAATAAGGCATTCTAAAACATGGCTGCTGTTTCTATTGAAATTCCACGTCATATCGTCAGTTTTTTTCTACATCTGCTTATGCACATTTGGATAAGGCAGTGCATCACTGATTGGATTATTTAATATTCTTCTACCTCATGGAGTTTAGGTAGAAACTGGATTGGCATTCGTAGACTGGAGTCATGGAAAGAATAATTATATACAATATGTATTTTAACAATTTATTTGCAACCATGACAACTGTAGTAATTACTGAATATACTGTCTAGAGCTTGTGCTGCAGACACAGTGGGGCCAAGTTCACGGTCAAAGCTAAGATTTCTGAAGCAAACATGCATATTTGCTTTACAGCTTATTGGTGTCTCTTTTATGTGGGGGAAATTGACAGCAAAACGAAGACCACCATACTCTATTTGCTGAGGGATTTTAGCCCCGCCTAACTACTCAATCATTGTCATCAAATTTGCACAGGGTGACAAAAACACCAAAGTATTTATCGTACGACTTGGATTGGCCACGTCGCGGCTGCCTCCGTTTTCCCCCCCTGCGGCTTATCGTGTTGACCTTGCCGTCAGCTCTCCTGTGGAATTCTGGGTGGCAGATCTGTCCCCCTCCCCCACCTCAAATGTATACACATTATCCTTTCAGAAATCAGATCAAGTTATGTAAAGGACAAAAGCAAGCAGACATCAAAAAGGAATTGAAGGGGAGGGGGGGGGTTGACAAGTTCCCTGACTTGGACGCTCTGCGGTGGAGGTCCCGGGCCACACCTCAGAGAGACCATCCTCACACACTGTGGATTGTGCTATTGCTTATAATGCCAAAACGCCCACACGCCCAACACCACCACCTCCCTGCTCCACTATAAGCCCCCCTGCACACACACACACACACACACACACACACACACACACACACCCTTCCCCACCCCACGGACCCCCAGACCTCTGCACCATAAAAATGGGTCCAGCTTCTTGGAAAAGATCCCAAATCCCAAACCTGGTCTTTGATTTTTTTCCCCCCTTCTTCTAAGGAAACACCCCCGACCTCCCCCCTCCCCCCTTTGTTCCTCTTGATGGATCTAGGCGGGCCGGCGAACCATGACCCCTGCCAGCCCACCCCGTCTGTGTGAGCCCACAGGCACTCTCCCTCACACACACACAATACCATGCTACAGAATCCACAGGGAAGGAGGTTACAAGGGAGATGGAAAAAAAATGTCTACAAATCTGTCGAAACAGACTGAATCGAAGTCTCATCCCTAACAAAGATTACAGGCTTGGTTAGTGTGTCTGTTCTCATAAGTTAGCCATGTGTGATGCTAGCTATTCATCGGCTCCTAGCCACCTGCCACCACAAGGACCAAGTGTGAACTTGAACAAGGCCAAGAGAAGAATAAAACCCACTTCAATTCAGAGCCCTTCTGTTGTCAGTCTCATTTGCTAACTGTTATCAAACCAGGCCATGTTTGTCTTTTTTCCCTCTTTCAAAATGTGGCCTATAAAGAAAGGCACACTATAGCCTACTGTATGAAGCCCAAGACAAAACTTTGTGGCCACTAGCATTCAAACTACAAATCCCTATAAACTTTAACGGGAAATCTCATATTGTTATGAACTTTTTCAAGCTTAATAAGTACCTGCGTAGTATATAATTGCCTTTCTCTGTGTAGGGCCCAGATGTGAGTGTGCTGCTGATGGCTTCCAGAAAGGATATTAGAGGAACCACACAGCCCTTAAGGTGTGCGCCACATACTTCCTGGGCTTTAATTAGAAACAAATGAAAAATACCCCCCCTTCCCCCCCAATCCTCATTCTCCTCTTAATTGACTTAATGGTTCAATGCTAAGCTGACTGGCTGGCTGCTGTGTGACCGCGACAGCGAAGGAGAGACTCATTAGCACGCCAGCTTTCAGCGGGCCAACAAAACAAATCAACAATAGCAAAATGAGACAAATGCTCTTGTAAGGAACCCCAAAAGGTTAATTACAAATCACTTTGCCTCATTTTGTGGTTCATCAAGTCTGTTTTTACCCTTAGAGTAGTGGTAGGCTTTTGATTCTTTTTAGCCATAATGCAATCGACAAGAGGAGTTTTTTTTGCATAGTATACAGTATACGTACATTATCACAGTCATGCATATTAGTTGTGAATTCACTATTATAAAACTTGAAATGGAAAACTACTACAGCCACTAGTACACCGTACCTACATATTTCTATATTCAGTTTAAAGGAAATGTAATTAATACTAATACCTGATGTAAAATAAACTTTATACCTTAAGGAAATGTTCCACCTCTACCTTCAAGATATACAGTCCCTTCAAAATGTATTGGAATAGCAAGACGTATTCCTTTGTTTTTACTTCTCACTGAAGACTATACAGTATATTAGAAGACAGCAGATGACAACAGACCTAAATGTCATCTTTTATTTCATTATGTTCAGGTGAGCAAAAATGTTGTAACCTCTAACTGACAGGTGTTTTCTGTTTAACAGATGTGTCCTGTTACACTGATTGGATAAACAATAAAATGTTCTGAATGTTTGCTCTTGGTTTTAAAAGTGGAGTCAGGGATTATTGAGAAAGATTGTTGATACTTTAACTCCGCCCCCCACTTTGGACATGTATTGCCAAGGACAGGATATGTCTTGTGCGGTGTGTTTGTGTTCCCATTTACAGAGCCAGGACTGTGTAGAAAAACAATATAATTTTTTTTGTGTGCCCACAGAACGGGCAGTTAGACCATGAGTAGATATTTGCTAAATTTGACTTAATTTATTACATTGCAATCGCTGACTGCACCTTTAATCTTGGGTTAAGCCCTTGAAGAGCACATTTTTGTTAGAAAGGAAAAACAAACATGAAGATCTGAGTACTGTCTTTGATAGAAAAACAAGCCTTTTGAAGCTTAGAAAAGACGGATCGGATGTATTTTGGAATGTCCTGAAAAGACTGCTGGCATCGCCTACTGAGCAACATACATCAAACAGGTCGACCAAGGAAAACAACTGCAGTTAAAGACATCACAAACAACCTCCACAGGGCAGGGAAAGTGGGGGTGAAGGTATCAATCAACCTGTACAGAAAGCGATATTACAACTTGCAAGAAAGTACAGAGATCAGCCACAAACATTATGGTAGTGTTTTGTGGACTGATGGTGGGACAAGGATAAACCTATAAGTAATGGAAAGGTCAGAGTGTAAAGAAAAAAGGAATGTGCTCATGATGCGAAACATACTGTGAAGCACATGGATGAAGTGTCATGTCGTGCATGGCTGCTTCTTAAGTGCAGGCATACTAATCTTTATTGATTATGTAACTTGTGATGGTACAGTAGCAGCAGGATAACCCATAACACACAACAAAGGAGAACGTTGTAATTGAAGGGAGAACCCTCCCCCCTTCCCCAAATAAGATACACGTAAACCCCTGGGAAAGCATCACAAAAGACAAATGGAACATTTTGTTGATGGGTCATATGTGATGCAGTTGTTGCAAGTAGGAGATATGCATCAAAATATTAAATGTTATTTACTTAATATATGTATTATCAAATATCTGCATCCATTCACAGACATGGTTTATCAGCGATCTTACCATCTAAATAAAAGCTTCAGAAAACATGCTAAAGTATAACAACTAAAGGATTTACTTGTGCTTTCAGAGAGAATTAAGTGTATATTTTTCCTTATAATTATAGGCAGGCTATTTAAAGATGCTTTTTCCAGCAACATACTGTGTGTTATATACTATAACCTATAAGTTGGGGATTATGGTTCAAAGATGATTAATACTAGGCATGGGATCAAACCTGCAACTTTTTATTTTGGGAGTTACATTTAGATTTACAACCAGTGTTGGGCAGTAACTATCCATCCATCCATCCATCTTCTCCCGCTTATCCGGAGTCGGGTCACGGGGGCAGCAGCTTCAGCAAGGGACCCCA
>JAODUE010091277.1:0-35794 GCA_027564755.1 Amblyopsis hoosieri
GAAAACTTCGGAAAATTTCGGAAAGCGACCCAGACTGGCGCAAGCGACTGAGATTGGCGCCTCCGACCGGAAGCGACACGAAGAAAACTTCGGAAAATTTCGGAAAGCGACCCAGACTGGCGCAAGCGACTGAGATTGGCGCCTCCGACCGGAAGCGACCCAGATTGGCGCGCTGCAGCCAGACTGTGTTGAACCAATGACACATTTCCGCAGCACGAACAGCTGACAAGTCATGTGACATTGTAAAACAGTAGAATACCTATGGTAGAAAGGCATAGTAGAAAGGGTGTCTGTCCACTTGTTTCTGTACACAGCTCAGGCACACTGGACTGGAGCCATCAGCTTTGTAGTGTGTAAGTATGTATAACCCTGACGATATGTAGCATACTGTACCATATAATACGTGTAGGCTACATTGCCTAGCTGGTAAACAAGTATGATACAAAGTACATTATATGATTATTACCATTATTGCAATCCCTGTGTGTCAATCTAGACTTTCTGTGATTTTATTTTATCTTTTCAGAAATTCCAGAATGCTTACTTTGGTCATTATAACTGGACTACTGGCTCATGTATCCAGCACTCCATGTGGTAATCATTCCTTAACATTGGCGATACAGTACAATTAGTGGTATTAATGCAACCAGTTTTTGACAAATACGTGTTCTTATGACACTGTTCCAATGAAAAAATCCTGGGAAAGTATATTATCCAGTTGAACTCATTGGTCAGGATCAATGATTTTGCAACTTCTAGTTGAATAGGTCTTACACCTCACCTAGAGATAAGTTGATGGTTACTGTATTAATGCTAAATATTTTGACATGTTTCTGTTTTTCTTGTTTAGTTTAGTTTGGAGTCTTAGTATTGTATAGTATGTAGCCTATAAGAGATGGACATGGGAAAATAATTCTACACAATTAACATGATATGATATTGAAGCTTTTTTAATTGTTAACTATTGCCTTTGTCTTTATTTCCTGCCATACATGTGACTGCTGACACAGCAAATAGGGGGTTTTCAGTGTGAGGATGTTGTCAAACCGAATGCATGAACTCTCAAAAAGATTAACTGCTGCAACATGTCAAAGGACTTGGTCAGGAAAAACATAGGCCTATATGAAGGAATTACGCTACAGATAGGGAGTGACATTGTAGCTACAATCAGGTGGTCAAATTTAACTGCCCATAAACCATAACACTGCATGCAGATTATGCTTATATATTATTAATGGGTATTGATTGTTAAAAATTTAGTGAAGTGATTGTTTGTGATACATTGATTACTGTAGCAATACGATCATACAACATTATAAAACACCTAATGCATTAAAATATATTTACCCACAGTTTAAAATGTTGCATTATGTATTTGGGAGCTTCTACATTTTGCATGTGGATATTCTCTATTTTTTCAATATACATGTAATTAGCTGGTTTTGTTCTTTGTTGACATTCATGTTTATTATTCTTTTTTTGTAGTTGTTACAAACAATGCTACTGGTATTTTCTGATATCTTTATTCCCTCAAACATGCCTCTCCAGTTCCTACAGACCCCAGACACAGTGAGGTTCAGCTCACACTTAATAAGGAGCTCCTGTGGTCTGCACAGGAGCAAACTGAGCTGCCCAACCCCAGCGTGTTCCTGGCACTGCGTCTCTCTGCCAACCACAACCTTGGAGTAGAGGCTGCTTACCTGAATAAACTGAAAAATGATTTGCACAGTAGCATTCAAAGGTTATATTCCATTGATCAATTCTTTATTAATCAACCGATGACCAAATGTTGTATTTGTTTTAAATTGCTGTGTACATCTAATTAATATATAGGCTATTCTTTCCCTATGTCATCTTCACTTGAAACAGTCTTGTTTTTGTTCCCCATAGCTCTCTTTCTACCAGCCAGTCTATGGTGGGCCTGTTGGCCCTGTACATGCTGGCTCTGAGGGCTTCCTGTGTGGACCTCAACACAGTTCACTTCACTGTCACCGAGGACAGTGTCACTGTACTGACCCTTCTCAAGAGGCAAATGGAAGGAGAGAAAGAGCACATAACCTGTAGGCTCTATTTTCCTTTTTCCATGGCTGTTGCTCACATTTCATTAAATAAATAACACAGTGATATGTTATGGTCCTCTGTAGTGGCAGTAGTCTGTCATACTATGTTTTCATCCCTCTGTGCAGTTAGCAGGCGTCCTTTGACCAATTACTACCAGTACTCTCAGGGTGTGCTCGCTCTTTGTGTGAGTGGTGTCAGGGTCAACCCTCATGTCAGCAACAAGCTCATTAAGGCTATAGAACATCAACACATCCAGCAGGAATCTGGGTCTATTGGTGAGTAACGCCTCAAATTCACTTTTATTTCATGTTAATTTGTTATGAACAAAATACACAAAGAAGAAATTCAACAACCGCATTATATATTAGCTCAGGCATTATGACATAGATTATTCACTAGTAAATTATTCTCCTGTCTAACTGTTCAAAAGTAGTGTATGAATAACTCATTCATTTAATATTTCTTGTTTAAAGTGCTTGACTTTCTACCACTAGCTGTAAAAATAAGCATGTCAGCATCTTAGACCAAAACATATTTGGGTCTATAATATGCTATGAAAACAAAGAACAGAGGCGATTGGATTACAACACACAGTTGGGGAGGGAATGTGAAGTGCTCTGCTCAGTATGCAATTACTCAAATAGCTTTACTTAGAAAAGAGTTGTTTGCTGATAAATTCATGTTTAAAATATTGTATATCACCTTTCATTTTTCTTGTTTTTCGTCAGATTTTATGTAATTTAATTGACGTAATATTAGTTAAGTGTTAAATATTATGGGGGAAATATGCCCATAACATTAAAAGTAGATTACCTGTTTGCCATGCCTGTAATTCGGGAATATCATGTCGTTTTGGAAGGTCAGCTAACAGCTACTTGTACAATTGTGATCCTATCTTAAGCTCTTTCTATAGTAATTTGACTTAGTGTTCCTCCCCAGATACCCTTGCTATGGCTGGGATGGCACTTCAGTGTTTGCAAGACACCCATGTGCATTATACTGCTGATCCAACCACAGCCCTGCGCTTGATTAAAGAGGGGCTCCTAGCCTCACAACGGGCCGATGGTCACATGGGCAATGAGTTTAGCACAGGACTAGCAGTTCAGGTAAAATACTCTTTTAAAGCCACTGGATTGGCTTTATGATTGGCGTATTGAAGGCTTCCATTAGGTTAGTATTGGAGCTAAATATGTTGTTAAAACTCTTACAAGTGGCTTTTATATGATATCTTTAGACTGGTTGCAACATTATTTTCATTAAAGATGTTATATACAGTATTGTAAACAATTATAGAGCAGCAAACTATTTTCTATGTAAATAACATAGTGGAGTAATGGAATCCTACGAAGATTCTCCTGAGCAGAGAATGATGTCACCCTTTCCACTGTTATTTGCTTTCATATCCGAGTGGGCTATGCATTCATGTTAGTGTGTTTGTGGCCCATGAAGCATTTATTTTGGTCTGAGATGCTGCTGTGCTTAGTGTGACATCTAGTGGCAGAAAGTCATATAGGACTACTTTAATTTAATCTCAAGAGTAGTAATTATCTCATTGGAAGAAGTGAAATTAGCTGTTGAGACCTAAAACATGTTTCTTTTGTTTGAAACTCTGCACCAGAGTGCTGGCAATCCTCTTTAGCCCTCTCTAGAGCTTTTAGGCTATTAATTCACTGTCCTTCCCCTACTCTAATAGTTGTTTAAAATAAAACAAACATTTAGCTGTGTGTGTTTTAGGTGTGCTGTCCTGAATTGTACCTTACACATATATTAAAATAATAATATATATTAATATTGTATTTGTAGAGAATTTTTCCAATTTCTTCCTCATTGTCTTCAATGCATTCAGCCAACCTTTTTTCTCTGTATGCTCTGAAGCCAAGCACCTCCAAAGGTCAGTCAGCCATGTCAACCTGGCTCATTAGCTAATTAGCATGGTGTGTGTGTGGTGTGCACTAGGCCTTGTTGGCCATGGGCGCTCAGGTGCCAGAGTGTGCTGCACCCATGGAGGCTATGAGGACCTCTGCCAGAAGCAACACCTACCACAACCCCATGGCTATATCCCAAACCCTGCCAGCTCTCCAGAGGAAGACCTACCTTCACGTCATGACCAAGGAGTGCCGCGGCGAGACTGGTAAATGTTATCATAAATGTTGTACTTTTTATCATTTATCTCCGGGATTTCTGATGGGTTTTTGAGTCTGCCTGTTCTCTTGTGGCTTCTGCCTTGCGTGCCTTCCTACAGATA
Source organism: Amblyopsis hoosieri (assembly GCA_027564755.1). Taxonomy (NCBI): domain Eukaryota; kingdom Metazoa; phylum Chordata; class Actinopteri; order Percopsiformes; family Amblyopsidae; genus Amblyopsis; species Amblyopsis hoosieri. The sequence continues at coordinate 4,307 of JAODUE010091277.1, forward strand.
GCCTAGTGCTGGAGCCTAGGGTGCCACTTGTGCTCGTACCCAGCCCACATGTGTCTATACGGATAGAGGTGGTGAAATCCGGTGGGAATGTCAGTGTTTACTCCGTGAATGTGCCAAAGGGAAGCTCACTGCTGGAAGCATTAGAGCGTCTCCATAAAAAGAATGGAGATTTCACGTAGGTTATGTACTTCATGAGTGTTTGTACTTTACATTTTGTGGCGGTGTAGTGTGATTCACTGTGAATTGTGAAAGACATGTTCTCTCCTGTTCTGCAGGTTTCACACAGAGTCCAGTCTGTGGGGGCCCTTCTTGAGCATGGTGAATGGAGAGCTGGCCAGGCAGATCGATCGCAGATACTGGAACCTCTCCGTAGATGGCTCTGCCCTCAGTCAGGGTGAGACACACTGACTGAAAGAGATCACACTGACTATTACATACAACATATAAACAATTCAATATCTTTTTGAATTTAATGTACTACTCATGAATTGTAAATTTATGATTATTTGCTCCTTTAGGTATCAAGGATTACAAGATTGAAGCAGATCAAAAAGTCATCATTACAAACAAAGCCTACTGAGACATGATAATCACTGGTTGTTTTCACTCAAAGGCAAATAGAGCCTAGAAACATGCGTTGGTATAATTTACAATTTTGATATACTGTATGAATGTACAGTATGAAGCTTTATGTTCTGAAATTTTCCAGATCAAATGGGGCATCTTTTAACATAACATAATTTTCTTTATTTATGGAAATATAAATTTCATGAATGACTATTTTAATTAAGTGAATGCTTTTTAAATAAATGAAAATAACTATGAAGTCTTTTAAAATCTTTATTCAAATGTACTGTATCTTTATTATTTTGCTGGTTTTGTTAAAGAGAACATTTAAAAGTACAATTAGTAAACTTCAGTGTTTCTGAAATATTTACAGGGACACATAATAATCAAATGCACAAAAAAACTTAAACGTCATTCTCTAAGTTAGTACAACATAGCTCTGACCATGATACATATATCGATACAGTATGTTGATTAAGTTCATTAATGACCTTTATAAACACTTTTTGTAGATTTGTAGAAAGAGCATGAAACATATAAATACTTTAAACAATGATTATTATAGGTGTTTCCAAGTATAAAATATAATAGGCCTATATAATACATTCATTTGTATTAGTCTACTTTAGTTGCACATTTTGTAGTTCACACTGGCCACTACACTAACCATATTCTATGATTTTCTCAGATTAAAAACGGCATTTACTTGTGTTTTAATGCAAAGTGAATTATCAGTTTAATATTAAAGCTATTAAATGTAGTTGTTTGCATTAAAAAACAAAACCCTCATTTTGCTTTCATTTCTACATCTGAAGGATACATTCTTTCCATTGTTTTATACATAAAACAAAGAAATTAACATTTATTAAAGATGAAGTGATATTAGTTACAGTAACTAGACACGATAAATATGATTAGGCTATGTGAAATGTGAAATATTATTGCAGTTATCCATATTCCAGCCGCTAGGGGCAAGCAGGTTTCATTAATGAGTCAAATCCTGTCGTCTCGCCCCGCCCTGACAACTCCGCCCCCTCGCGGAAGTAAGCGTCACGTGCAGGTCATTGTGCATGTTCTGCAGGCCTACCAACATAGTTCACTACACTACCAGTGCCAAAACATAGTAGGCTAGGTTAGAGTCCTCTGGTCCGATACAGTTTGGTTAGAGGTGAGTTGCAATGGAATGTCTGAAAATATATTTGTTGTACGTTGTGTTGTGTGTTTCTTTTCAGTCAGTACTGTCTAATATGATCATTTCCCATGGCAGAACCTTCAGAGAATCATTTGTGCACAGTCGAAGTCATAACTGCAGAGATATTTAGCAGGTATGACAGGTTCTGGGCTATTTAGGCCTACCTATGTTATCCTAACTATATGGATAAGCTTGTGCATAATTGGAATGATACATGTTATGCTTTCGGATTTATATTAAATAATGACAAACGTAGAAAGTTTGGTATTGTCACCTTTACATTGTTTACGTTATATATTTGTGTTAACCATTGAAAGGATATGCGCGTCATGACATTTCTCTATCGTCAATAGATGCGACTTCCTCCTGGCTCTCCGTATGCCCTGAGGAGTTTCTGCAACATTGTGAAGAGTCCAGGGAGTTGGTGCACGTTGCACAGTGCTGCTATGCGATTGGTGCAGTTTCATCGTCATGGTGACGAAGCTGGGATAAGAGTGGGCGTTGAGCAAGAAGAGGGGCTTGGGGTCGTGGACCTAAAGGCCTTTGACCCTTCCATGCCCTCCACAATGAGAGAGCTGCTGGAACTGGGAGACAAGGGGTTGGAATGTGCGCAGAGGTAACAAACACATTTTATTTTCATCGTCAGGCTTTGCTTAAACAAAACATTAAAGACCGTTCGTATTTTGTTTTGACATTTTCTTCCTTTAACAGACCGTGAGTTCACATCTCTCTTGTCTTTTTCACCCATATGAACAGAGCTGTGTCGTCAGGTCAGTGTGTGGTGGAGGGGTCAGCTATAAGGCTGCTGTCTCCCATTTTGGCCCCAGAGAAAGTGGTGTGTGTAGGCATGAACTACACAGATCATTGCCTGGAGCAGAATGCACCTATTCCAAAGGAGCCCATCATCTTTAGCAAGTTTCCCAGTGCCATCACAGGACCGTATGATGACATCACTTTGCCGCCAGAAAGCCAGGTCACACACAGAACCATAACAGCACATTACACGTAAACAGCAGAATTGTAAAATGACAGAAATCGGGCACCAAAAGTATGTCGTATATATTGTATACCCTATATGTGAGAGAGATCGTCTGTCCCCCTCGGGGAATCGAATCCTGATCTCCCACGCAGAGTGGCCGCTCTACAAGGCAGGCTAAAACCTATGGGCCTTGCATTACCAGAGCGTCCTATGAGGTGTAGGAGAGTGAGGATTAATTAACTTCACTGAGTTACCTGCTGGCCACTGTTACATACACACACACATACATATATAAACATTTCTATACTGTACATCTTTTGTAATTGAAGGAGGTAGATTGGGAGGTGGAGTTGGCTTTTGTTATTGGACGACGAGGAAAACACATCAAGGTAAGCTGCATACAAGTAATTTCAATTGACAGTAAAACTCATTGTGAATTAATTACACACAAAGGGAAGTATTTGTTTTAATCCAGATGATTACGATTTACATCTTGTGAAAACTTCAAATTCAGTATCTCAGAAAATAGAATATTGTGAACTAGTGCAATATTGTAGACTCAAGGTGTCACACTGTAACTCATAACACCTTCAAAGGTTTCCTGAGCCTTTAAAGGGTCACTCAGTCCACTTCAGTATGCTTCAGTCATCAGACTGCTGACTTAAAAGTTGTGCAGAAGAAAGCTATCAACACCATCCACAATGAGGGAAAGCCTCAAAAGATCATTGCTACAGAAACTGCTGTATCCAAGCATTTTCATAGAAAGTCGAGTGAAAGGAAATAGTGTGGTAGGAAAAGGTGCTCAAGCAACAGGAATAACCGGGGCCTTGAGAGGATTAAGCAAAGGCCATTCAGAAATGTGGGGGAGCTTCACAAGGAGTGGACTGAGGCAGGAGTAAGTTCATCAAGAGCAACCACACAGACTTATCAAGGAAATGGGCTTAAGCTGTCACATTCCTCGTGTCAAATCACTCCTGAACCAGAGGCTGGGCTAAGGAGAAAAATAACTGGTCTGTCGCTCAGTGGTCCAAATCCTCTTTTGAGATTTAAGTTAATTTTGCATTTCATTTGGCAATCAACGTCTCCATAGTCTGGAGGAAGAGTGGAGAGGAACAGAATCAAAGTTGCTAGAAGTCCAGTGTGAAGTTTTCATTTCAAAATATTCTAATCGAAGAGATACTAATTCTGGGTTTGTATGAGCTGTAAGCAATCAAGATAAAAAATAATACAGGCTTGAACTATTTAACTTTGTGTGTAATTAATCCATCAATTTAATAATTTAAATTACTTAACTTTTCCACAATATTCTAGTTTATTTAGATGCACCTGTACATTATATGCACATGTACTGTAAGCATAGATATAAATAACAAATATACTGTATGTATATCTGTCAGCTAACAACATTTAACAACTTCATCTCTCTGCTTCACAGGAAGAAGATGCCCTCTCATATGTGGCAGGGTTTACTGTAGCCAATGACGTCAGTGCACGTGATTGGCAGATGAAACGTAACGGGAAGCAGTGGTTGCTGGGAAAGACATTTGACAGCTTCTGTCCTCTTGGTCCAGCCTTGGTAACCACTGATTCTGTAAAGGGTGAGAGGAAAAAACACCTTTATAAAGATTTTTTTTTTGTGTATTTCACAAATTATCAATTTGAAACCGCAAAATACATTATACTGTATTTTTCTTCAAACATTTAAAACAAATTCTGTTCTTCTCAGATCCACACAACTTGGGCATTCGATGCCTAGTTAATGGAGACATGGTCCAGAACAGCAACACAGACCAGATGATCTTCAAGACAGAGCAACTAATTGCTTGGGTCTCAAAGTAAGTCCAGATAATGTACAATTAAAGATTGCACGGCACTGCCTAACAATGACATTGTGAGTGCAATGTACTAAACCCTATGTGTCTTGTCCCTCTTGTTAGGTTCATGACCTTAACTCCAGGAGATGTGTTCTTGACAGGAACTCCTCCAGGTGTGGGTGTGTTCAGACAGCCACCGGTTTTTCTTAAGGTCATTATTTACTTGCTTTAGTCATGCATCCATGGTTACTACAACTGGCTGGGATAGATTTATAAAATGTTACAATCAAAGTCTATTAAATATTTCATGAGTTCAGTTCAGTTTAACTGAACACAACATACTGTAACAAAGTAAGTAGCACAAAAACAGTTGCAAGGGATCTTATATTCAGTTCAGGTGGATAAGGAATGCATACTGTATTTTATGTAGATCTAAACCAAATGTAATGTCTTTAAATAGGTGCCACAATGTGAAATGTTGCTTTCTTTTCCTTTTCAGAAAGGAGATGTGGTAGAGTGTCAGATCGATCAGGTGGGATCTATAATGAACAAAGTGGTTTAACTTTGAAATCAGAGACCATACTGCTTAATTTTTCCAATGGATTCAAGAAAATAGTGTTATTTAATTTCTGTGTTTGAAAATGTTTAATTATTGCAATAAAATACAGCAGATCCACAAATTAAACTTTTCTTCTTCAATGGAACTGTAACAATTGTTTTATTTTTTGTTGTGAGGTACAATAAAGGAAACAGAAGCATTGTAGTACACAATTATTGCCTGATCATTTGGTAATCACTTCTAAAGTCTACACCTCCCAACATCTGCTGGGCACTGACACCGACTCATAGCATACTGCTTTAGTACTGTGGCATGAAAGCCTATTGTCTTGTATTCATAGTAGTATATCTATATAAGAAATTAAAACAATACCTTTGAAAAATCTTCATAAAAAATAAAATCAAATTTTCTTATCTCAAGGGGTAATGTATAATTTATCACCAAACTTTATTGCTTAGCTTGCTGAGTCTTTTCCGTAAGGACTTGAAATTTGATTTATTCTCAAATGCAATTATATGCAACAACACAACTGAAACAACATTAAAGCCATGCTTGTAAGTTTTAAGCAAAGAAACATTATCTCCACTAGGTGGGGCTAAATAATAAATTGAGTGTTCTACTGCTTGCATATGCTGTATAAAAATACTTGACAGTGAAATAATTTCTTAATGGTCCTTGACATATTAACTGATTTATCATTTTAAATATAAGGGTCATCATACCTTGTACACCACAGCCCCTTGTGGTCTGAGTCAACACAGGCTTAATTTACAAGGGTGTCTGCGCTGACCATATGACTGGCTTACTGGTCAATGAATGCCCATCCGAACAATGTTTAATTCCAACATGGACATTAGTTTAGATATAAAAAAAACTAAGGAAATTGCTTTAAGAGAAAACTGTTTAAGAAAATGAACCAGTCCTCACAAATGTGATCAAACCACAACTAATTAGACAGACCTCCCCATATTCTGGACACTATGGTAACACTAAGATCAACTAAAATGATTTCCCAGTCACTAAGAAATTAAAACGCATTAAACCGTATCACTGTAGAATTACAAACCCAGGCAAACTTCTCTAAAGCATAAGCCCCACTGAGGGGTTTGACCTCAGAATGCGGGCTGTTCTCTGAGCCATGCCGTTCAATTAAACCCCTGTCATTAATTGTAGAGGTACTGTGAGATGAAGCGGTGTAGTTTCTCCCTGTTGTCTGCCAGCTGGAAGAGGGGGCTGACTTCCAGGAAGTTAGCCCCACTTTGCTGTTCCTCTGCAAGGACCTGAAGGCACATGAACCAAATATAGATAGGACTACGTCAGCCACAGCAGTTCTTATAGAATGACCATCATTTTAATGGGTTCACATCGTGAGGGCAAAGCTCAAATTCTGTGTAGCCAATTAGTAAAACAATCTACACGTGTATTACAATGTGTGTAACAATACATAAAAGCAAGCACTGTGCAACTGAAGTTGTATGTGAATATACATTTAGTGTAGGCCATGGCCTGACATGGTTTCCACATTGTAGATTCTTAGGATAACTTCCCGTAATATGCTTTAAACACCCTTCGTTTAATTGAAAATAGTATTTCTGGCTATCTCCGTAATAATGTGGCATTCCTTTGCAGGAAACTCTACAGTAACTGCGGCCATAACAAAATACAGAACTATCTTGGATGTTCCAATTAGAGAGGTTGCGATGAACAAATGCCTACAGAATGAGGTCAACAATTAGGCATTGCAATTTAGGCACAAGTCATTTCTTTTGTCATATTTACGGTAACTACATTTAACCTAAGACTGTGGGCCTACTGAAACATCATACAGTAAGCCAAGCTTGCATTCATTTCCTAGCTGGCATCACTCCTAGTTGGCTTGCTGTGATGGGTTTTCTACCGGAATGTAGGCTAGGGGAACTCAGCCTTGTTTATGGCATAGGAGAGCTCCTTGTCAAGAGAAACCTCCCATAACCAATCAGGTCTCTACGAGACTCAATGTAAGATACAGGGAGGGTAAATGCCTCTTTTCCCCACAGAGAAATACAGGAGACAGTGACATGCACTCAACTAGAGCTGTGCCACATCCTCCCCTTGATAAGAATTTGTCTCAGGATACCGTGATATAGACGTGCTTACATATGCGCTGCAGCACAGGCATCTCACACAGACAGTACATCAGTGGACGGATTCACTCCATAGCATTTGAATGGAGAGCGATGAAACTAGATATTTTCGCATAGCAATTATGCTGAAATGACTTATGTCTTATATCGTCATTTATATAGTTAACCAGAAACAATGCCATGGAAATTAGTGATACAGTCTCCCCTATCGCCCCTGCCTCCACTCAACTTTGATGCGGTGCAGAGGGACAGCGCGGCAAACCGTCTGCAGCAGTACAGACCAAGGCTGTGTCAAGATAAATTACGACACCACGCTGAGGAATGACAAGCAGCCTGAAGCGGCTCCTGCATCATCATACCTCATGCACCTCTGTGCCTTTGGACAGTTTGCATTTCTCACCCGACGTCTGAAATCAGGTCAGGCTGCAGGTCAGAAGCAAAAGCTAAAAAGTGCTCCGAACTAGGAATTTATTGCTTATAGTTAAGGCTTGGAGCCAAGTTCAGCTTAACAAAAAGCCACATCTTGGGATTTCTGCACATTTCAACTGAATTATGAGAGAAGTTTGTATTTCTCCACAGGAGCACACGCACACACACTCACCCCCAAATCTATTAGTGTTCGCACTGCGGTGCGGGCCACTTCCTCTGAACAGCTCTCTGTGGTTCAGCATGGAGGTGTAGGGAGACACACAGGCACACACACAAAACAGTTGATATATTACAGCTTGAGGTAACAGTAATAACAAAACCATTACCAGTGTGATCGATGGCATTTTTATACAGTACGTAGTCCCTTGGGTAGTTTCTGCTTGTTATTGAACACACTACGTGGTGGGAGTTGGGGGGCATTTAAGTTTTTTTTTCCAGTGGCCGGACATTTACACCGAGTCAGCATATATCCGTATGTGGTTCTGCTCACCATAGTGATGTCTGCCTTTATTTGCTCTGTCACATAGATGGGAGTGTATCTGTGCAGCACATTCAGCCTCTGAGGGGGGAAGAAGCACAATTCTCTCTCTCAGAAATGAAGCCCACTCCTCCACCTAAAAATTAAGTTACGATGCAAATTCTGCTTTCAAGAAAAGTTTTGTTCAACTAAATTTATTGCATAAATATTCATGCCAGGTGGGCGAGTGAACGGGTCACAACAAATGCACAAATTGCTTGGCGTGCAAAATAATGAGCAAAGAACACAATGCATTAAGACATTTTAATCATGACCTGGCACTGAATTATCGGCATGGGCCACTCTGCCACTTCACTCAGCAATAATGTCTAGTCCACAAACTGGGCTATAAATCTTACTAAACGCTGGCCAGTTATCTTTCTGAGGAATCAGCTGTTTGGCATGCATGTGCACACACTGTTATCCATTTCCTCGTGTATGTTTAAACGCATGAGGAAACGGAATAACAGCAAAACATATTTTTGAAGAAAAATACTAAAGAAATGGCAAAAAATGTTCATACACTTCACTTGTATTATTTTGGACAGGGATCTGACACGCTTTAGCAAACAAGGGCATCAATCTGACACACACACCTGTCAGAGGTGTGTGCAGGAGGTTCAGGCTCTCAGTGGCCCAACACAGCGCCCTCAGATGGCCAGCCAGCATACTGCAGAGGAAGAAGAGCATCTCTGGACACTGAGCCGGCTGGCTTAGCTAGGAGACAAATTTTAAGTGTGTGTTTTAGGACAGTGTGCAACTGTGTGTGCGTCCATGCATGTGCGTGTGTGTGTGCATGCATGTGGTTCAGTCAAGCCACTCGTCTATTATAAGAAATGTATACAGTAAGTAAATGAAGCAAACTGAGCAATTCTTTGGCGGAACGGCTCAGTTCAGCGGGCTGCTCATCATATGCAGGTATGGGAGTATCTAACAATGCTTTAACCCTCCTGAACAGGCCAGCAGCAGACATGAGCTTTGTTACATCAATAGCATGGTAACATGTATGAGAAATGCAACCAGCTACAGCAGAAACAGTATACACAGACATACTGTAATACTTGCATCAAGCAGGCATTAAGTCAAGAGTGACATTAATCCATAGTACTATGCATCATCCATAGCACTATGCAAACAGAGGACAAAGGACAAACACACGATGCTAGAAAACAGAAAAAGGTGAAGCAAGGGGTGTGGCAGCTGTCCTCAGAACTCAGCTCTTTCCTTCAAAGGGCCAGTGAATGAGGTGAGTCAGCTGGGTGTACTGTCAGCTGATGACCAGGAGCGGATAGGCGCCCGTGGCCTGCTTGAGCTAAAGCCGTGCTCGTTTGCGTGTCATGTTGCGTGTTGGGACCTTGTATGAACGGGAGTCCTGCTCCTCACAGTCGGAGTCGCTGAGGTAGGGGTCATCACTGGTGGCCCAGGACAGTGTGTCCTGCCTCTTCCACACGTCACACACAGGAACGTCTCTGGGAATCTGGGGGGCGGCCCATTAAAACATACACTATAAAGCCTATCTGGCGTGTCAATCCTGTCATACGTGCATTTTGTTTGTGGGGGGGGGGGAATCCCAGTACTGTATGTTCTTGTGAGTATTGTCAACTATTGTAAGCCTATTGTAAGCGAATACGCTTTTCGTTAAATTCATATCTCCTCACATTTTCCTGTTCTTTGTGCATGCTGAAACAATTATCTGGTAACACAGCCCTGGCTCCGTAAATAGGAACATAAACAAAGTGGGGAACACAGCTCACAACAACAATGCTGCTAGGCTTTGCAATGTGTTTGAATGTGTGGGGCAGAGTTTCTGAGGGAGGTCGTTTTGATTTGAGCTGGAAGTTAGCAAGCGTTCTCGAGAACGACCAACCCTTCCCCCCGCAAAATGCAGGGGCAGATTGAGAAAGCGTTTCTCAAGTCTTGGCTCTCGGTGAAATCACGTGACTAGCCAAGAAAAGCTCCATGTCTCTCTGCGTCTTACCTCTTCCATGACAAGGATGCCACAGCGAACCAGGCTGTCCACTGCATCCAAGGCAAAGCTCTGGGCCGACTGACAGGGCTGGGGGGGAGGGAGATACCGACTGTCAGACAGTATGAAGTGAGTGGTTATGAAGTGAGAACGGGGGTCGGCAGGGAGGCTGGGAAGAGTAAAGAAAGATGTTATTTGGGGAGAGAGATGGAGGGAGACGCATCCGGGCAGAGGAGGTGGAGGAGGAAGAGGAAGGGGAGGGGGAGAGGGAGTGGACAAGACGAGGATTGAACGATTATTAAACTACTGGTGAGCAGAGAGAAAAGAGAATCTTATTTATGGCTTGCATCAGGGCAAGGCTTTGAAGTCAGTTAGATAGAAACACACACACACACACACACATGCACGCACGCACGTACACAGACATGCACACAGGCTCTCTGACAGAGATGGAGGCAGCGGGGCAGATGAATGTCTGTTGGGCTCCATTAGGCAGCGGCTGAATGAGACGCGCTCCGTGGATGTGACGTGCATGTGAACTCACGGCCGTGAAGCCCGGGGGCAGGAGGTGGCACAGATGCAGGGCTTTGTCCGTCAGCTCCGCCTGGCAGAGGGCCACATCAAACTCCATGTCGCCCCTGGCTGCCCACAGATCCCCCCCGACATGGCTGACACCACTGCAGGCCACCTCACACAGCATGGCGGAGACTGCACAGGCTGGAGAGAGAGAGACACACACACACACACACACATTTATTTTGATAAGAATCAAAAGAAATGGTACCAATACAAACTGTGTGGCTCTCCCTCTAGCCATCTATTTAATGTATCTACCCACCCATCCCTCTATTATTATAGAGCAAAGCGTTTCCATTGCCCCTTCACAGAGATAAGGCTTTAAAATTGGCTGAAATTTGGTCTCAACGCGGCCCGCTACCAGACGACGCCTCAGCTTTTACCGCAGGTTATTGAATCATTCTAGTGTTGACGTCAATGCAACGGATATGGATGAAGAAACGGGCAGAAATAAATATAAGAACAACCCACTGGTTCTGTGGATAAAAAAGAGAAAAAAAAGAAATTTCATCGGTCCACTAAACAGAAGGCATGGCTGCATACCTTCCTCCTCCACACTTGTCTTCGTGGCTCGTTCTTTTGTTCTGCCGCTACCTTCAGTGACTATGGCATGCTTTCATGAGTGCCTGACAGCACTAGGCTTGCGGCGTGGTGGGTTTCTAACACAGTCCTCCTATAAACATCACTGAGTGCTTAGAGGACTTGGACACATTCGCTACAGTTGCCAACAGTAATAGCCAGGATCAGTTCAGAGATCTGTTCCCAGAATCCCAGGTCTGCTGCCACTATTTAAGGCAGCTTGAATATGTCGGAAAATGTCGAAAACCTGCAACATTATGATTTCGCAAAAAAAAAACCTATAGAAGTCAATGAAGGTTGTTAGTAAGATATTTTGTCCTGCCAGATAATTAGCCTGTAAGCAAAAGTTCAGTACAGGTTTCATGAGAAACCCAGCGGGCATTAGCACTGAAGCCAAATAGCACACAGACAGGGTGGACATACAGCATACGATATATTTCAGACTTTGAACAGAGGGCAGTAGGCTTGAAGGATTGCTGAGTTACCTCATTCAGCCACAATGTAACATTAGATGGTCACACAGATTCATCATGGACACCCATGGCCACTTACCACCAACAGCCTCCGATATGAAAGTGTGTGTGACTGTCTTGGCGTTGAGAGAAAGGCTGAGGACAGCGCTGAGGGATGGACGAGGAGCGATGAAGGGGTCATTCCTGAAAGGAGGAATGGAGTAAGAAAAAAAGAATAGGTCACAGCTGGAAACAACATGTGTTTTAATTAGACAACAGATGGACGACTGACCTGGAAGTGAGTGCAGCGATGGAGATGTGAGAGCTGAGCAGAGTGAGAGCATAGCACACCACCTCCACCAAACTACTGCCAAAGCCCACGTCTTTATTCCTGAACAACACTTCCTCAATCAGCCATGCCACATCACGACACAAGGCAGACACGTGCACACCCTGGGGTCACCGGATAGAAAGGAGACAGAGAATCTGTGGGCCAAACTTGCAATAAAAGTGTAAGAAGCTTTAACCATCCAGATATATCGGATAGAAAGTAGTGAGGATGACTCAGCAAATCTTCATTGTATTCTAACAGAACTACCAAAGAAACCAATTGAGTTTAACAGCCTATTGGACCGTGAATGGGTCCTTGGTGGGGCAAACTCAATACTGTCTTCAGCAACGGGTATCACTGTCAAGCAGACACTAGAAAGCGGAAGAAAGCACACACACACACACACACACACACACACACACACACACGCACACACACACGCACTCAAATGCAAGTACTGTACCTTGCGGTGTTTGTGCAGCAGGAGACTAGAGACCAGACCAGTGGACATCACAGCCATAACATAGGTGGTAGCTAGGAAATACAGTTAAAGATTCATTTTTGTGCAGGGTGCCCCTTCCTTCATATCTGTAGTTATTTTGCAGATTTACAATAGATGAGGTGGAGAGTGATGGCAACACTGAGATCTCTTTCTGCTTGGGTGAGCTCAGGTGCCAAATGAGAAGGCAGCAGCCACATCATCATCCTCTGGCCAAACACGTCTTTGGTCCTTAAGGACATGTATGAAAAGACAAGAAAACATCACACAAATTAATACATTTGGGAGTAGGAGAATACTCATTTACATTTCTTATACCAGCTTACGGATAGAAGAAAAACGTAAAATAGTGAACAATAAATGAATAGTTCAAATGCAAAAAAGTCCCTCTGAAGAAAGAAAAAAAAAAAAAGTCAGCAATTAGCAACTTAAAACAGAAAAATGTATTATGTTTCCATATTTGGTTCACTCATTTCACCTTTATTACAATGAAAAGACTAAATATCTACCAAAAACCTAACAAATCATGAAAATATTGCAAAGAGGAAAAAAAAAATTTACTTAAGAGGTTTTTGCATCTGAACTCTTTGAATGCATTCCTACACTGTAATGGCACAGGAATAGTCATGATCATTTGCATAAATCTGCATAATATGCTATGGCAATCTACTTGTCAGTACAATTCAATCCATTTCATGAGAATGATACAGTAGATCTCAATGAGCTTCCCTGACAAAAAAATGTGTTATTTTATCTGATTCCTTTAACCATTTTTATTAACGTTTTTTTCTGTATTTGTTTATGGGAAGGGCGATTGTGCATGTATTCCCTCTCTGTAAAGCACTTTGAGCTGCATTTCTGTATGAAAAGTGCTATACAAATAAAGATTATTATAATATTATTATTATTATTTGAGTGGTGTATTCCATTAAGAAACAACACAATGAAAGTGTCTATCTTAATTATGTAACCTACAGTATTAAGTAGCCTGAGACACAAAACTTTTCTCTCAATATCTGTCATAGAAATAACAGTGTTCAGAAAAACAGCTCATTTGCATTTTACTTTTTTAGTTTGTTTTTGAAAATTGCTTGACATTTAAAAAGAGAAACACGATATACTATCAACCTGCTCCAATTAAGTTAATTGTGGAAGATGGAAAATCAAGTGGATTCAAACTGAACCCATTAGCGACCATTATGGGAAGCCTACTGGGTGCCTTGCAGTAGATTTCTGAGAATGTGCAAAGATTGGCAGTAGGCCAGCAGGGAACACTCTATAGACAGGAGCAATCTGGGTGCATACAAGAGTACAATAACACTGTCTCTCTTAAAGGGACGCATGAACCATTGAGCCGGTGTGCCTCTTATCTCAGCCCAAGCTACAGTGATGAACGATGGTGTGGGTGTGTGTGTGTGTGTATTTATGCAGCTTAACTGTGCGCCTGTGTGTGTGCGTCAGCGCGCCAGTGAGAGACTTCTGCAGAGAATGATAATTTGCCCTAAAATAAACACATTTAAGTAGGCTTGTACAAGTATAGTATACGCAATGGTGTTTAAAAACAATTGTGTGGTGTGCCGTACAGTATAGGATGGTGTCCAAATTTCACCCAAACATATTGGTTGCTCCATTTTGTGCTTTAGTCAAGATGGCTCACACAAAGCACTCAAATTATTCACATGCAGAAATCTCTCACATACTCCCATAAAGGTTCCCTTCAATTATCTCTCTCTCTGCTGAGCAGGGATAATATTTTCCTCCGTTATCCCTTTAGCTGGCAGGGTGTCTAATGTTGCTGCTAATTGAACCAAGTCTAATAGGATGAAACCTCCCAGACGACCCGTTTCATATCTACGCCAATATTTAGGTTTAAAGCAAAGATTATATGAGAGGTTTAAGAGACAGAACTTTTCAATTTCACAGATGTCAGATCACTTATAAACCTGCCAGAATCCAATTACAGAATATTGCATGAGCGCGCTCGCGCACACACACACCTGGTTTGAAGAATGGAGGGAAGCAACAGGTCCTGTAGAGGGCGCCATCCATTCACTCTGCATCTCCCTGTCTGGCACAGCTCCTGAAGACACACTGTACAGTGAAGTGCATATGTAAATAGACAATGTGCACACAAATGTGATTTGTATAAAAGCATTTCAGTGCGTATTCATTTCAGTGAAGTTCCAAGTGTAAAGGATTTAATGATAGGTACATAATGGGCTGCGTTAGCCTGAATAGAGTGCATGGCATCTTGCTTCAGCAGTGCTAAGTGCTTTTAGATGTGAATAAAATGTAGTCCCATTTACTTTACATAACTGGCTATAGGAGACCATACTGAATATATTTTGTGTACCTTGAGAGAGAAGGGTTGGGCAAGATGGACCCTCACACTGCTCTGTGATCTGCTCCAGAGGAGAGACCACAGGCGCCGCAAAGTAAAACACACACCAAACTGTGGAGATATGCAAGACAGCATTGTCATTATATCATGATGAGGCCTTGCCATTAGGTGGCAGATTACAACAGCACTAATGAGCACAAGCTATGATGAGCAACCAGATTAACATCCAGTGAGTGAGAACAGTGTGTGTGTGTGTGTATGTGTGTGTGTGTGTGTGTCATTTCTGGAGAGAGAACAAGATGATGAGGAGAGGGCATTATGCCAAATAGGCTAAAACAACACCATCTACTCAGCCGAACAGAAAACAAACTGAATCACCATATTTCTTTTTTTTAACCAAGCAGCAAAAGCAGCCCCAGCAATTTTAACAGAATCACTAGGTAGGACCGAAGCTCAGGAGTACACACAATATATCCAACTCCACACACACACAGTTCCTATTTCCCTGCCCATGTCTAACGCTCAAAACAGAGAGCCCAACAGAGACCACAACAAAAGGGGAATGAATATTAAAACCTCCATTGGGAGACACATTAAAGATCTGGCATAGTATACTGCACCTAACCAACACTCGCATTTGTTAAACTCAGTGCTGTGCAATGTTCTATATATATTTATTTCTTACTCCGTATGGGTGGAAATAGCATATTGGCAATACACACCTTTGCTGCTGGGGGAATACTGCATATTTACAACATATTGGGAGCATACCTTCTCTCTGTATGGACTCCTTGATATTCAACACGTTGACTTGCCCCCTAGCCCCACGTGACACACAGTAGGGAGGCGACCCACCTGTTTGCCCGTGCTGGGGACACAGTCGTAGGAGACGCCTATAGGGACCATGCTGACGTCGGCTACAGCTCCATCTGTCAGGGCCTGGCAGACGCGTGCCAGCCACTGGCCACCCTGGCCAGACTCCCCTGACACGCCGACGCTTATGGCCTGGCCCTCGTGTAGCAGCTCCTGTACCATCTGCCAATGAACGGGGTGGGGGTGGGGGGGGTGGGGGGTGGGTGTAGTTGGGGGTCAGCAGCACATTTGTCTTTGAACACCACTTCCAAAAATACTACAGCATGTCTTCCCCGCATTTGGTCAACCATTTCTTATTTGTTGTATTTACCACAAGTAAAATAAAAAAACAAGCAAATTAAGCAGTGTTAAAGAAGTGATGCTGCTGAATCATCATCATCCTGTATCATTTGCTGTTCCTGCTTTGGTTCCGTCTTCAGCACCACGCTCAGCATCAGTTGCATTTGAACAAAGACTGCATTCGCTTGATGTACGTCAGGAGACCAGTATAGCACTGGGCCGACAGTGACACACAGGATGAAGTGAATGGGAGGGCTGCGGGGGACACTTCATGAGATCCAGAGGTACACTTTCATTGCCTCAAGCAGTTTTCGTACACAGGCAGAGAAAATTCAATTAATATTGAACAGCAGCTAAACAGGCCTACATTCAATAAACCATAAAAGTCTATTAACGCTGAAATACAGCCAATAGAGTACCTGCCTTCTCACACAGATGATGTGCTGAAAACCAAAACCTACTTGCAGCCTCACTCAGACAAACCTGCTTATACTTCACTGTAGCTATAGTCCCTTAGATTAACACCAGGCCATTTTATTAAGCTGTAAAGCACAATATTGATCTTAATAAAGTCTGAAACTCTCCTAAATTAAACTTTATTTGGCAAATTGATATAATGCACAGAGTAACTCCCCGTGCAGGATACAAAGCGAGGCACACAGCCCTGATAAACATGCCCAGGCAGGCGCAGGCAGGCACTGGGTGAGGCCAGGCAAGGAGACGCACATGGCAGAATGAGAAGAGGTGGGATGAAAGCAGCAAAGAGCCATTAATACACTCCATGGAAATCCCTTAAAGAAAAGAACAACGCAGTCACACACAACCTGCATGGGTCTGCAAAGAGCGCGCACGCACACACACACACACACACACACACACACGCACACACACACACATACACACACGCACTACTTCCTCTCCCCCTCCATCCTCCCTCAGTTGTTCTGTCACTCAAACCAACTCCCTAGCTACCATGTGACCAAACTCTAGTCTGTGAGTATTGTCTGACTGAGAATGAACAGAGGGACAGACAGACAGACAGAGACAGAGGACACTGGGGAGAAGGCAAACATCTTTCATTCGTACTCTAAAAACGGTACAGTACCCGGAGGAAGGAAAATGGTGCGTGGGTGTCATCACATTCATGCTACGTACAGTGTAATAAACAGCCAAAGGAAGCCAGTGTCAGACTTACGGCAGTCATGACTGGAGAGTACAACCTGTCCCGCTCTGCATCCTCCTTCGCTACACCAGCAGGTAGAAGAACAACACCTACTTTCTGCAATACGGACCTAGAAGGGAAAGAAGACCTCTTGAAGCCCCCCAAACAAGACAGGTAAAGGTACTGTACGCTCCTCGATTGTAATAGCACAGCCAGCTTCATGCTCCAGCTCTCTGTGTTAGAAGCACGCGTGTAAACAAGTGTGCACGGCTGTGGGGGTAGGGTTAGGCAGAGGGGTGTACTGTACCTTTACCTGCAGACATCAGACTTTGCAAGTGGTCACAATGGCGTGTGCACGTACCGTAGCCAGGAGTTGTAAATCATCGTTGGGCAGAGTGTGTAGGGGACTCTCAGGTTGTGACAGAAGAGAACCAGCGCAATAAGAGCACTGTCCATTAAGCTCTGGCACACATACACATACACCATCGGGTGGCCCTGAATTACATATCAACAGACACATTGTCATCCACAATGACACACTGACTGACAAGAGTGTTGGCTGAAAGCTTATGTTTTGAAAGCCCCCCCCAAAATGTTATATTTAATTTAATAAAAACATTGATCACTATGACCCATGTTTGTGTTACAGCAATATAACAGCACAGGATATATATATATATATATATATATATATATATATATAAATAAAAATAGTAATAACATTACATTCAAACTATTACAATACACATAGATAGTTTTTAACATAATTTACCACACTATCACAGAATGCTTGAGATGTAAAACATGACGGGATATTTAATTGCTGAAGCTTAGTAAGAAACCTCAATTATTTAGCATTTGGCCTTTTATCTGGCGTTTGGCTCAGTTTTCTCAGTTCATATACCGGAATGAGGAGATGACTTCACTGCTAAACTTAATTATACTGTATATCATCAGTCTAGGCCTCAGACATAAAGTCTGGTTGTCCCTACCTTATTGGATAATTAATGTCATTAGCTATAATTTGTGCTATACAATTACTACAGTGCATTTTAAGACTTAAACAATATATGTTTTTTTACAGTCTTCACAAATCCAGAGAAAGGCTCATGTTTAACAAAACTGACTGCAGGAACCAAAATGGCTCATCTGGTAAAATTAATTTAATATCAATATACAACACTACAGCATATCAGTAGAGACAAGAGTCCCAAAGTACTGTACCTTTTATTAATATATAATGTTCCAAAAAACAAAAGAAAACATTTATTTCACTGGATGAATCTATGGAAGAAATGTTAATAGTTTTAGCTTTGTTCTATAATTATTAATCCTGTTTGTGCACTGTATGGATAAAAATTATGACTACAGGGTCAATGAATAAACCTCTTCATTTCTGTATTTTCAGAAATTTAATAAGGAGCAGATTCAATCTGTTGACCACTAATTCAATGGTTGGAAAAACTGAATCACAAGACTTAGCTCTCATTTGTTGATGCCCCTAGGACTCATAATTCATTTTTTTTTGTTTTTTACTGAAGTTGAAGAGGCACCTCACTCCATTTTTCAGAACAAGCATGGAGAGCGCATAATTGGATGAACAACTAAATTCTATTCTATTCTGATTAGTATACAGAAGCCGTCTCAAGTCATCATCCGTCTGCAACAAACAAATTGGGGCAGAAACCTTCATGTTATCTTAACAATCAAACAATGACTATCACTATGAAGGTGTTTCCCCCCCCAGAATATGATTCCTGATGAGTTGGAAGGCTACATCAGCAAGGCCATATTACAATGGTCATCTACTGCTCTAAAAACATCATGCATGCCTCTGTTCTACAACACGTTCATCATGCTACATACACCTAAATCTAAAGGATGTTAATGCATGTATACAGTATGAACCTGTTGGGAAGCTTTGCGCAATACGGCCACATGGTTGAGGTTGATCTGAACACTGCAGAACATTCTTCCAAGAACCTTCAACATGGCCCAGCTCAGTAGTCTGAATGGGAAGGGAGAGAATGTGAGAGCAGAATGAGAAAGAAGGCAAGGTACAGTATAGCATAGAGGTGAACGCCTGAGCTACAGAACACATAAGGACAATGTAATCATGGTGGGAAATTCACTTATTTGCCCACCAGCCACAGTGGCTGGCTGGTGGATGTCTAATTTTATCAGCCACTTACATTTTTTACCAGTCAATGTTTTCTGCTATTAAAAGTGCACAAATTAGAATTGCGTCAATACATTCAATTGTATTAATACATTTGTCTCCTACAATACATAATATGCATGTTGTCTTGTCATTTCTGTACATTTCTGCACAGCTGTTTGTGTTTATAAGCTTAGGCATTTAAGCCTGAATGGGAATGACATCAGCAAGCGTTCATCGCCATTCATGCCTAAACTTATTACACAAACAGCGACACCAATACAGAAAAGACAAAACATACATTTGGCTCCTACCGGTAGTTGCAGTAGACTCTGTAGTCATTTTGACAGGCAGGGTCTTAAAAATTACTTCATAATTACTATCATAATCTATAATATTTTTTGTTTCATTCATTTGTTATTGTAATATGAAGTAGGCCTAATTATTAATGGTCTCTTACTGTAGTTTCGCATTGTTTTCCATTTTACACTTTAACAACAAAGCAGAATCCGTTTAGCAAAACATAATAAGATTGATTTAAAATCATATGTATTTTACTCTTTTCAGTGAGTTTAACAATAGCATGCCATTACTAGGGGTGTCACAATATCAGATTTTCACTATTATTGTGGCCAAAATCATTCCAGATAATGATATTATTGCTATATATATATATATAAAATTTATCTTCAACTTTGTTGATTGCGCGTTTTGTTGTGTGAGGTTGCTTTTCATTTTAAATCTGTAGTAGCAGATGTCCAAAAGATGGCGTGGTGTACAAGCCTTGATGGGATTTCACCTTTATGACTCGATTAGTAGGGCTACAATGTGACGCAGTGTTTGTTTTCCACGGAAAGGGAATATAATGGCAAGAGACTAATCTCATTCCGTCTAGCCTGCAGTTGCGCCTAAAACAACCTCACCTTATATTTAAAGTCGCGGGTCCGTAGGTCTTAACTATAATAGCCTACATTTCTTTTACATTCCACCCGCCACTGTGGCTGGTATACAAGGCAATATTACCCGCCACTCTGAAAAAGTATGCGCATTTGGCTGGTAGTGGGTGCTAATTTCCCACCTTGAATGTAATGCCATGAGAAAGAACAAGAGAGAGAGAGTTTTCCTATAATCTTAATAATTGGAATATTTATTTTAGTTAATCATTGTATTATTTAATGATATATTAACAATTTCATACACCGTTATTCTTCATTATCATTTTTTATTTAAAAAATGTATTGGACAATTTTATTATTTTAAATAATGATATTTTTCTGTCTTCCACATGGATTCCATTTCCCCGGTTCCCTGCAGAATGTCACCATGGCCAATGTTAACTAAAAACAGCCTGCGAGCATTAGAAAAGATCCAAACAGAACCCCCATGCTCCCACACACACACACACACACCTTAGGAGAGCAGGGTTGATGCAGGTGTTAATGAGGGGGCGGTAAGGCGAGAGCTGGACCAGTTGCCCCAGGCTGTCCCCCGCAACGGTGGTGTCCTCCGTGGCGAGCGCCTTTCGCACCCTGAAACACGCAGTCACAGGACAGCGAGGGTTAGCGCGGCATAAAGGCGCATGCTATGGAGACAACAACATCCTCGAATGAGGAGGTTACGTAAAGGCTAAACTCAATCAGAGCAAAGGAGCAACCGGCGCAGATAGAAACTGAACACTGCGGCTCAGAAAATGAACTGGGGGGGAGCCTGACAGAAGTCCAAAGTTGTTCTATTTCTATCACGTCCGCATTTTCCCTCCATCTCGGGCTGCATCTCGTATCTCGCCTCGCATCTGACACACGATCCAGACCGCCAGGAAGCGGTTTCAGTCTTATATCTATCTGCCTATGTGTTATTTACTCATTCTCTCCCCCCTCCCCCCGGGTACCTATTACTCTGACAGACTCTGTCCACTCTGTCTTCCGAAGGACTGGGATAGACCTTGCATCCCTTTACAAATAGCAGACAGCAGATCCTCCTCACCAGCCAACCACGGTACCTGCATAACACAGCACAAAAGAGATGTGGGGCGTACATCGTTTGTGCACAGCGCATTTCCTCTATATGATAACAGTACCTGGTGTGGGTCTCGTTGACACATAGGAGGTTCTGGAAACCAAAGGAAGGAAGGCCTTTTCCGAGCTTCTGGCCCTGAGCAGTAAGAAAGAAAAGTGCAGAGGTGGACACAGACAGGCCCATCTAATCCATAACGTCAACCCAGATTACAAACTGTCACAAAGTACCATTCTTCACATTAATTATACTATTATAACACTAGAGCCTGAAGGATACATTTTAATGGGGCCATCTATTAAGGCACTGCCAAATGTGCTTAGTGTGTCAGGTCAGCCCCGTCTAAGGGTATTATCTGCACAGTAAGTCTACAGCCAATTGTTACAATGATATTTGAAACATCAGGTGGAATTGTGTATCTCATTTACTTCCAATTAGGATCATCTAAAATTATGTTTACATTTATACTATTACACATTTCTTGAATTAGTATGTAGTGTACCATAATATCTGGTTCACACTAGGAACATTGCAACATTGCATTGCAACACTATCGTGTTGCAATGTCTCTCTACCCAACAGCCCCCCCCCCCCCCAACTCTTACTAGGCTGTCTGGGGTGCACTGGTGGCAGCACTGGCCCACGTCCGGTCTGAACTTGCCCAGGTAAGGAACCATCGTCTTCTTTTTTCTATTAATCTTTACTCCCCAAATCAGCTGGTGAGAAGAAAGTAAAAAAACTAGGGATGGCACGATCTAGTTTTTTCAGTCCCGATACCAATACAGATATCGGCACTTTGTACCAAGCCGATTCCAGTGTTAAATTAAGTTTTATTTTAAATTGCAAAGTATCTTTTTAGGACTTAGACGCATTTTAGAAAGCTGCTGTAGATAGTGTGGCCTGGGTAGGTAAGACCTGGCTGATGCTTGACAGTAGACATACACGTGTAAATTAATATAATTGGATTAGCCCCATGGATCGGATACACCTGTCCAATTGTCACAGATACCGATCCAGCTATTTAAATCAGTATCGGACCGATTTCCGATCTCAGTATCGTATCAGTGTCATCCCTAAAAAAAAACACAATGTTATACAGCAAGCAAATTATATGTATAAAGTAGATATCAAGGATTAAAGGCAGGGTCAGTCATTCTTGATACCTTTGAGCTCAAAATAAAACAGTATCGCTCCACGGTCCTTCGCTGTGCTGCCTCACACATGGAAATGCATTGTGAAGCAAAGCGTAGTACTACGGCTTTGTTGTGAGACGTGTTTGCCACTTTGCTTATGTTACTATGTGCGGAGCCAGGGCTGAGTAGAAGCACCACACAATTTTTTCATCACGTACAGAGAATGGTAAAATAGCGAAATTAGCATGAAGCGGTCACGCCACTTTCACTTTGAATCTCTTCATAATGCAATCATCTTGATTGTGTGTACGATAAAGTGTTATATTTGAACACCTGCCTAATTATATCACGCATCTCGAGTGTGAATGGGGCTCATGAATCTCCCAAACTCAGTGGTCACGGTTGAACGAAGATGATGAATTACACCAGATAAGAGTCTAATCTGTGTCAATACAGGCAAAGAAAAGTCAATTTAAGAGGCATTACCAGAACAATGGAGTCTAAGAGTGACCACTTATTTAAATGACTTGAAAGGAATAGGGACAGTGATATAGCACAGAATACAAGTAGAAAAGTTTAAATTAATTTGTCAAAAAAAAAGAAAAAAAAGAAACTGAAGGACATTGTGTTGTTCACTATTAAAGAGGGATTTCCATTTTGGGAATAGGTCCACTTTCTAAAATTCACCAGGTAATTCAATCACTTACTGTGGAATTCAAAAGGGGGACCTTCACCTCACACCATAAGCAAAGTCTAAACTATAACTTTAGGTAAATTGCATTCTACATTCTGTTACTGCCCTTGTATGCACACAAACACACATTTAATGTTACACTGTATAGCTTCCCTATCTCAGTGTAAGTCTGCACTGATGTTTGGGTTGCCACAGTACAAGTAACATCCCCACTTCTACAACATTACAGCAAGTAGCCTTCAACATTATTTTCAGATACAACATAATCTACCATCTGTGAAAAAACATTTTTAATTCACTAAATACAGTAACCAACCTCCCTGTCAGTACAAATGTGGAGCTATACCATAAACACCCCACTAAACTGTATTTGAAATTAACTTCTGCTCTTTCCCTCCATGTGTATTCCTTATCACAAAGCACAGGCCAAATCATTACATTTCATATCAACACATACCAGCGATTTACATGCTGTGTGGGACTGGGAAAGTTCCCTGAAGGCTTAGAATACATTCTGAGCAGATTGGGTGCCACGGAGACCTGAACGTAGCTCACAGGAATATCGACCACCGCCTGAACAAGCACCCATTACCAGGTATCACGGGAGACAGAAAGAGGATGTAGGAACTGCTCTTACTGCAGGCGTCTTTTGTTGTGTTGGCAGAAGAACGCCGCTTTCGCCGAGGTCATCCTTCTGCTCCAGCATTGTGCTCTTCAATGGCGCACGTCTTTCTCCCACACCTATGCATGTAAAGCAGTGGCAGAAGGAGGTAGTTTAGGACTATGATGTTCCATCCCCACAGAGCCGCTCACAAATTACCTGGTCACAGATTACGTGTGTGTTTGTGCTTCCTGGGATTGACTCAATTTTGAGCATTTCCACAGGGCAATGTTTGGACAGTAAGCTTTATCTCTCTAATTACAGCCCCTCTCTCCCTCTCTCCCTCTCATGGTGGCAGACTGACAGTACTTCCCAATCTATCACCCTGTGCCCATAGCTATAATAGCAGTAACCTGCCTATAACCAGCTCCTCTGTCCTTGCACACATCCCTGGCTCACATTCTCAGACTTTCCATCATACTCTTCTTATTTAGGAAGTTTCCACTGCCGCTGGTGAATTCCCCTCGTCTATTTAGACCATTAGCCTGTTGAAAAACGCCTGTTTCAAAGTTTTGGTGTGGGGTGCTAAAATCCGGAAGTCTTTAAAGAAACAAACCACCTACAGTGCTTTTGTACAGATGTTTCCAGCAAAACAGTGGCTTGGATCAACATATGTGGTTCTATAATGCAAATGAACGTGCCTTTAAAATACTGCAGTTTTCAGAAGCAATAAGACCAGCTTATGTCGAAAAGTTGAAGCATACTGTATACTAGGACAGAAGTAAGGTTCACAGCATAAGCCTTCAACACTCACGGTTGCCACACCTATTAATGGTAGCCACGCCCTTCACATTATCAACATGGGCCCGATTGGTCAGTTATTTCTATATGAAATGTGCGCTTGTGAAGCCCTTTGAGGCTACACTGCAATAAGGAGCTACAGTATATACATTTTTTTTTTTTTTACTACAGTATATTAATAAATGTGACTATAGTGGATCCAACTACAAATCTTAAATGCAAGTGTGTCATCCTATTTCTGACTGAAGCAGTGTTGCAACAGCCAGGGTGGAGACTGTAGTAGTCCTGTCACAGTGCCTCATTACTCTTAATGTGGTTCTTGACATCGAGTTCAAATCAGCCCTTCAATGGGAGATGAGTTGCTTTTATCTCCGTTTCACACACTACCAATCCCACTCTGGCCTATTAACTTGGCTAATTAAAATCCAACACTTTCCTATGGGAGGTGCTCCATTTCGACTGGCTTCAGGTTGCCACATTTAATGCCATCTTCTATGGGAAGTCAGTCCTTGATTAGAGGATGCCAGATCCCAGTGATGCCTGGAAGGACCATGGGTGATGTAGAGGTGGGCGGGGTGTAATGAAGCACAAACTCAAGTGTTCATTTCTGTCTAAGCCTTGGGAGGGGGGGGGGGGGGGGTGACGACGACAACCTTAAAGCAGCAGGTATGCAGGCTAGCCCAAATAACAAACACACAATAGGGATCTCCAGTAGCCTCAGTACATGCCCCTCATATCCATACTGTATGCAAACCCCCTGAAATAATAGCTTACACACACTACTCAAATCAAGGTCCACTGGCATCTCTGCTTCTTCTCCCTAGCAGTATATTTATTTATTAAAGCGATGAATGTGCCTGTGTTTACCGGCGTGATATCCCAGCTAGTAGAGGCTCCATGATTAGACGGAATAAAATCAGGAGTCATTAGGAGCTGCCAGGTCAGATTAGAAGCTTTTGGAGCGGCAGCTTAAGTGATTTCATTTCGCAGCGTTTATCCCTTGGCAGCGCGCTGATCGGGAGGTCGCCTTTAAACACGAGCACAGCGAGAATGCATCTGAGTCACTACGTCCCTGTGGAGGCGTACACAAGACTTCAACTTGTTTGTTTCCCCCCTTGATGGAGCTTTTCAGTAATGTGACCACTGTGCCCACCCACATACACATGCTGTGCAACATGGACACAGGGGTCTTTAGTGTGAATGCACACTGCGTGTCTATACCATAACAAAGACAAATCCTCTGTAAAATCAAAGGACAAATAAAGTCCCCTCCAAACATCCTGTTTTTAATTATATATACACATATACATACACACACACACACACACACATATATACACATACATACATATATGTGTATACACATATATACATACATACATATATATATGTATGTGTATACACACACACACACACGAAAGACAACAGAGTTTGAGATAAAAAATATGTACATGAAAATTAATTTCAGCTCTTAGTATTTTCATCTGGATGTGTTAAAACAAATTAGAGCACCTGTTGTTGACCAATGACTGCTGTTGATGATAGAACCATTGTGAGAGCTGTGACGAAACCCCCCACAATATTGGTGAGTAACATCAAAAACCACAGGCCAGAATCAGAAGGTGAGATTACAATTGGCAAAGACGTACAGAGTTCTAAAATAAGGTTTTATAGACCGAGGAGGCCAAGATTAACTTCTACCAAAGTGATGAAAACCCTACGGCGTGGAGAAAGTATATAATAATCACAAACACAAGCTTATATGTGTATCACGTAGGGATGCCACGGTTTACAATTAGGTGGCACAGTAAATTACGAAAGAAAATTATAAAGAAAATATATTATATAATAATATAATTTATCCCATTGTTATGGATAGGTACTGCAAAGATGGCGAGGGCCAGAACCAATTGGGAGTAGAAAATCTGCTGAGTGGGCAAATAGATAACCAATGAGACAGACACGATGGCCATTTACTGTATTTATAGCTGGCAGAACACTTTTCTTGAAGAATGTCAATGTTGCCTCACCAAGCACACACTTAATGCACAGACATGGAGGTTTTCCTTATTTAGGCCGAGTGCGCGCACGCACACACACACACACACACACACACACACACACACACACACACACACACACACACACACAAAGCTTGGGAGTGACTTCAATCATTTGACCAGTATCGTTAATCTCAAGACAAAATGTTTAGATGACAGACGATGGCCCATCTTTCTGGGCATTTAAAAAAGTGAAAGTTGAATAGAGGAACGTTAATTTACTTCCAGATACAGAACAAGTTAATGATAGCACAGTGAAACATGATATGTGGCGTGCGGACTGCGTAAGGTAGTTTTGAGCATGAGAGCAGAACATTTATGCAATTTACAGTGCCACCTCCAAACCATATTTACGGGAGATTTTTTATAATTTGTATATTTTCTACTTATTTTGTTTTTAATTGAATAAACACAAAACAAGCACAACCTGAAATTTTTGTTTTAAATAGATTTCGTTTACATAAAATGTAATTAACAAAGCAGATATTTTCATTAAAAAGAACAAGAAGTACGTTTGTAACATTTCCAAGAAAACAAAATGTTTATAAATCGACCGATCAAGCTGCAACTCCAAGATAAACCTTATATTCTTAGTTAGCAAGCGTTCGAGAATTACTAACTCTTCCTTAGGGTTAGTTTTGAACACCCTCAATATGCCAAACTGTACACTTACTGAACTACAAATACCAAGTAGAATAGCGATGCACCATATTTACCTCACAGTTCAGTCTCTCACACTTTTGCGCGAGTGCTACGGAGATAATTTAACTCATGGCATGGCACAGGCCGATTTATTTGTAGCACTGTAGGCTACATTCAATGTAAGAGCAACAGCCTTTTTTATTTTTCCCATCCCGCCCGCTCCCATTGATAGTTATTTCCCGTCTTGCCCGTTCACGAGATTTAAAGAGAACTAGTTTTCCAATTCACGGGTATCCCGTGGGAATCCCAAAGACATTTTAGGCTCTAGTGTGTGGACACATGTAAGTGGATTGACTGAGAAATTGGCAATAGGTGCAGACCTGAGTGTGACCCAACAATGCCACAATATTCTGGTGAAATGCTGACCCCTAATGGTTTGGAGAAGATGGTAATGATATACTATACACAGAACACCTTTAAGCAAATTAGTCAGTGGAGTTGCTCATTGAGACCCCCCACTCCCCCCCCTCTTGGTTAGTCTTGTTGACGAATTATCGCTTTGGTGTATTTGAGGTTTCACAAAATAAATGAAAGAAATCTCATCTTCTCTCTGCTCTGTTTATCCTCACCGCTCTAGCCTACTTCTCCATTGCATGCTGCAATTATAAAACATAATGTATTTCCAACTCAGAAAATGCAAAGCCGTTTCATATTCTATAACAGTTACTGCTACAATATCGTTTCATGTTCCTGGAAAATACATGTTTCAAATAAGAAAGTAAATCTTTAATAACTACAGAAATCCACGTGGATCGTCTATAAACCCTCTGTACATGGCAAACCCTTTTATCAATTCAATCTTCTTTTCACTATTTTTTTGCTTAGCTGTCTTTTTCACAACGCTTATTTATGGCCCTTCCTCAGCTGCATGCAATTCCCTGCAGTTTAACACTATCCAGCAGTAGCAAGGAACCAACCAGTGTACCTCGGAAGAACAACAAGCTAGAAAATATAAGAAATGTTTGATTTATTGCAATATTTATCACTAGATTTATTGCAAACACCTCAACTATAGTCATAACATTGTCCAAATACCAGCTCTGCTCGGTCTGAAGATAATCCAGGTTAGCAAGAAGCTGTCCAGTTACTTTAGAGTCCAACTCTAATCATTCTTAGGATAATATAACATAGGCTAAAGGTGGCCAGCCTTTGAAGACACCATCAGAACACTGTAATAAGGATTTAGAACGTCTATTTCAGGCTAGTACAAAGTAAGGGCGATAATTGTAGCCATGAACAAAGCAATATCCTGATGTACTTCGACTGTATAAGGAAAACAAATTACTGATGGCACTGTAGCTCACCTATAAGTAAAATGTTTGGACAGGAAAAATCCTGTTAAGATTACAGTCCATTACCAAAAGCACACCATTCCACGTTCATATTCTTGCCTGAAGCAAGAAGGCATCGGCTACAGAGCAGAGACCAGAGAAGCCTCTTGATGGATTTTCCTCAAATATAACCTGAATATTGACCCTAAGCAGCCTGTACTTTGGTTGGCCCTATTTTCTAGGATGAAAGAGGGCAAAGAAATCAATGGAAAGGAAGGGGAAAGTGAGAGTTGTTGTGCTATTTGATGTTTTAATGATAAGCATTAAAGTAGGATGATTTAAAAAAGAAAAAAAAAATTAACACCACATACCAGTGCTGCCAATCATAGAACCTCTGTCCACCTTACAGACCTGCTGAGTCTTGACTCGCAGTATTCTGTGATGCAGTGCCTTGGTTCAGGATGGGTATATGCCCGTGCACTATGGTGTACTTGTGGTCTACACTTTACATGCTAAAAAGTGTCAGAATACCTCATTAGTCCATTATCTACAGAACTGGGTTAAATGTGAAAGTCTACAGACACATACAAGAGGAACACATTAGAAAATCATTGGAAAGTATAACTACCCATTTTAGATCAATAATGTACGATTGATAATTTAAGATCAGTAGATTGATTACGCTTATCAGATTATTAGACTTCCAACACGTCATCTGTGACTCAAATTAACAAATCCTCACCTGAGGCTCTTTCCTTCCCACATATTTGCATGTCTCTCTTTGTCAGCTTCTTGGTTTCAGCCACTCCTAAACTGCTCAACAGCCATGATGTTCTATTAATTACTACAGTATGGGCTACACCTGAGCTGACCTTCCCAGGTGGAGTATATAGCAGGATGTCCATCCAGGGAGAGACAAATGCAGTTTTGATCCTTCCAATCTTTAGTTTAAGGCTTAGCTCCATGCACAAGCACAGATGGAGACAATGGAGGCAAACATGGATACACACAAAAAGCAAGAAACACACATACAGTAACAGTACACACACATGATGCAATGTTTGCAAACACTACAGTATATTGAGCGAAGTCAACAAAATGTAATGTATTCCAGAAAATAACAATGATGCACCTAGTGTGTTACATAATTGACCTCTTTGTAAACGTATTATTCATGTGGTCAAAACAATCTGGACGGTGGCTTGTAGCATTTATGCAATACTAGAGCATATTTAAACATATGTAAATGCATAAAGCATCAGGAATGTCAAACATGAGAAAGTGAGCTTTGTCTCAGCACCACAGCCTCATACTGTAACTGCTGCTTAGTATCATAGTGAATGTACAGTATATTGCCTTGTAAAACTAAATTCAGACTTCACCCTGGGAGATGATGTATAGAAGGATGTTCTGAGCACAAAGCAAAGCAGACAACCACATACACATGATGCCGAGAATAACCTAGTTAGAGGCGCTTGATTGAATCATATCTTCTGTGAATAATACAAGTGTGGATCCTATTTAAGAGAAAAACAATTCACAGAAGAGGCAGAGAGATTTGGGAAAGGGCAGAATAAAAGGCATCTACTGCATCCAAGAGAAGGATTTTATGCGATGAAAGAATGAAAGGCCTGAGGGTGGATTGTGTTTGTCATGAGAGGAGTGGTGTAGTGTGGGTCTGTGCGAGTGTGTGGGCGTGTGCATAATTAGAATAACAAAAAGCCACATTTCCTGACATAATTTAACATTAACTGGAATGGGTACTTCAGAGAACGTTGAGTAAACACTTCTACTGAATGACAAGTACATTAAGACATTTAACATTTTTGGTTGGCTCTCAGACCAGTTCACACATCAGGCACACTAACCGAGTACTTAAGGAATGATGTGAATGTTGTAACTTATTAATGCAAAGACTAGTCCAAACAGTCAGTACAGTACATATTTCGTCATTCCACATGACTAAACGCTTGCACACACTCACAAAACTAAAGCCATTTATATTCACTGTTTTATTTTGTTCATAATTTTCACCCGCTTTACATCATATTAAAGCAGATATTCCAGGCAGACAGTTCCTGCTCTAATCTGGGTCAGTTTGGCAGGCCAGTGGGTTGATGTACAGTACTTCGGCCTTAAATGACATCTGAAATGCAGGTAAATATTTAGTGGCCAGGTAGATCAATGAGTCATTTTTTTGTAAGGGTCACAGGTACTAAAATAAGACATTGCCTACTTCTCTGAACAATAACTGCATAGTAACTAGATAGTACTGTTAATAATAGCCAATATGCACTTAAACCTTAGGCAGCAAGCACATCGTGTGCTCTCTCTGAACAGAGCCTCTTGTTACCCAAAATGTGCACCCGCAAAAGAAATGGACAACAGTCCATCCATCCATCCATCCTCATCCGCTTATCCATAATCAGGGGGCAGCAGCTCCAGCAGGGGACAACAGTGGCATATGGAAAAGACATGGCCCTACCTATTAAATCCTGCATCTTCAAGCATCTACAGTACCCTACTGAAGCGTCCCTGAGCAGCTTATTGTGCTCGGGATGCTTTCTAGGACCCATGCAAAACTATAACATAATTTGTTCCTAGAAGAACACATACTGCCAGTCGGCTGTCAAGAAAACAGAGACCATCTCGGCCTATGCCTCCCTTCAGTCTCTACATTTCCTGGCCCTGACAGAAACTTGGATCACTCCAACCAACACGGCCACTCCTGCGGCCCTTTCAGCTGCTTACTCCTTCTCCCACACACCCAGACCATCTGGTCGGGGGGGTGGAACAGGACTTCTCATCTCTACAAAA
>JAODUE010091288.1:0-13871 GCA_027564755.1 Amblyopsis hoosieri
TACAATCACTACTTTACATTGCAGAAAAGTGTCATTTCTTCATTGTTGTCACATGAAAAGATATGCTCACATATTTTTCAAATATGTGAGGGGTGTACTCACTTTTGTGAGATACTGTAAATATAAAGAAACACATGCAAGGTACTACAAATATATGGTTTAATTAATCAAAAACACCCACATTCATGTTACCACATTACATCATCAGAAGAAATAAAAACATAAAATATATGCTTTCATTTCACAGCTTTGTACAGTCAAACAAATTGTTTATCAATGGCCTAAAATATGAAGTGCAGCAACATATCTTACTGGCATGATGAACAAATAATTGTCAATGCTGTACATACAAAAGGCTTTACAAAGTTTTTGTATACTGTATCAATATTTGTCCTGCTTCCCTGATCAATGACTCCATTGTCATTACATATCTTCCACACTCCATTTGTAAGCTTCCTCTTGCAGAGCCCTTTTATCTGCCATTCTGGTGTAGCGCTTCTGTTCAAAGCCATTCGACCTGTGACACAAACAACATAAGATGTGAGCATATGATGCAGAAACCAATGAGACTTGACCAGAATTTAACACACACACACACATACCTATTAACGCCATCCCAACGATAGCCTGGCATAATATTGAAACGATTGGGAGGCGGCATAGGGCCTTTATAGCGAGGTTTATCTGCAAATGAACCAGATATACATGTGAATAATGCTCTTCTCTGTTCCTCTGTAATAATGTAGAGTGCAGCATTCATGTTTTATAGCTCCTCCTTGTATTGAGGAACTGGTTGCTTTTGACTTATGCGATCTGGTATCTAACCTTTGGCGCCCTGCTGTTTAGAACTCTGCTCCTTTTTACGTCTGAGCATAGCAGCCATAGGGTCTCCCTCCCTCTCCCGTTCCCGCAGCATGCGGTCCAGGTCCTCGTCGTCACGGTAACGCGCCAGAGGTTTGTCAACCTCAACGAGTGCATCCTCAAGATTTTGCTGCTGCATCTGCCTTTGAACAAGCCTATGAACACAAGCAGATTAGCATAACACATTTCATTTCTTAAAGTAGAGTATGTAAGGTCTGCATGTCCTGTTATAACATCCTACAGTTGTCAGGACATTTCTACACAGCATTGTTTTTTGGCTCCAATCACCATGATATCGCTGTAACAAGGAATTACTTTCAAGGGAACACCTACTGCCAGTTAAACTCCATGATTGTGTTATAGCGCCCCCTAACCTGAACCCCTATTTTCTGCACTAGGTCACTGCTTACATAACTTTTTTGTGTTCCCATTTATGGAGTCAGGGCTGTGTAGAAGTACCCAATTGTTTTTACTCCAGCACACACAGAATGCCCAGTTACAGTAGGAGACAGCAAGGAGATATTTGGTGAATTTTACAAAGTGTATTAGCTTACAATCCACTTACTACGGTATACCTTTAACACACTGACTCTGCATGCCTGTGTGTCAGATTTGCATCCAAACACAATGGTTTGTAATGTTTTTACTCATTTTTACTCATATACCTTGTCCAAAACTGTAGTTTTTAAATATGGTGCTTTTCCACTGCATGTTACCAGCTTGACTCAACTCACCTCTACTGGCTTTAGGAATGTTTCTACTGCATGGTACCAGCTTGACTAAACTCACATCTACTGGCTTTGGAAGCTTTTCTACTGCGTGGTACCAGCTCAAGTCACCTCTACTGGCTTTAGGAGTGTTTCTACTGCGTGGTACCAGCTCAATTCACCTCTACTGGCTTTAGGAGCTTTTCTACTGCGTGGTACCAGCTCAACTCACCTTTACTGGCTTTGGGAGCTTTTCTACTGCGTGGTACCAGCTCAACTCACCTCTACTCGCTAAGCCTTCTTTGTTTTTCCATTGGGAAAAGGTTACCTAAGGACATTCCAACAGTGTAGGGACATGACTAATGACCAACCTACCACAGGATTGGCTCGTAGAGCACCGCCGCTATGGCAACCATCAACAACTGAGTGGGTACTATCTACAGTAGAAAATGAAATAGGCTGTAGCAAGTAGTCTAGTTGAGCTGAGCTGAGACTGTGGTGGAAAAGCTCCCAAAGCAAGTAGAGACGAGCTGGTACTATGACGTGGAAAAGCACCATTAGTTATCATATCAGAAGTTACACAATACCACTTTAATGTACATAAAATATTATGCTGCATCCTCAACCTAAACTGTATGGTCCCTTACCCTTTTCCCCAATTAGCATATTTTTCATCTTTTGCTGCTTTCTCTCCAGCTTTCTTCTTCTGTTCCTCTCGCTCTGTATCCAAGTCCCTCTTCTTACCACTCTTGTCTCTGAACACAGTCTGGGCATTACGCGATTCCTCTGGTGAGAGCAGGAACATGAAAAACAACAACTCAGTTAATGCTGATTCATGGAACTGCACAAGGACTTAAAGATGAAATCCATCAATTATCCAGACTGTTTTTGACAAAACATGTAGGTTATGTATGGCATAAGGTGAACACAATGCATAGTGACACTGGCACCAATGATATTGTCATTTAATGTCATGTGCTACTTATTAGATGCATTAATAATATGTTGATGTGTTCACCACCGGAGTGCATGTCACATTAGCAACAGCAGCCAAGTATGCTGGCAAACCGCAAATGTTAGTGTCAAAGACATAAGGAATAAAAAAATGAATGTTTAGGCACTATACGGAGGACTGTTTTGGACCATGAAGAGAAAAGGAGAGAAGACCTTCTAGTGGTTGGTTGTTCTTCTCTCTGCGTCTGTTGTCCTCTTGCTCTCTCCTTAAAATGTCTATTGAAACCAGACCTGCTTTTCCTCCAGAGAGCATCATTGGTCCCTACAAACAAAACATGAAATATAGTGTATGTACAGATAGATACAGACACATATGTACAAGTGTGTGTGTGTGTGTGTGTGTGTGTGTGTGTGTGTGTGTGTATATGTATATGTATATATATATATAAAATTTCCAAGAATTTAATCACAATTCTCAATATCAATAAATAAAATATAGTATATGTACAGATAGATACACACATACATGTACAAGTGTGTGTATATACATATATGTAAGTATATGTACGTGTGTGTACCCAAGGATTTAATCGCAATTCTCAATCTCAATAAATAACATGACATGCTTTAATTCAAGAGACGGGAGAATGTGTCAATCAAACTGCTTTGGCATCGTTGACACACCTGTGAATGGCCAGGCCTGCGAGGGGGTGACAAATCATCTTCGCCCTTTTTTCGCCTCCTGGGTGGTGACTGGTCGGAGTCAGAGCCCCGGCGATGCTTTGTTATTCTTCTGGGAGGTGATTGGTCAGAATCATGGCCTTTGCCCGTTTCGTCCCGCCTCCTTGGTGGAGACTGGTCAGAGTCTGAGCCTTTACATTTCTTCGCTGTCTTTTTCCTTGGTGGCGACTGGTCAGAGTCTGAGTCATGTCTTCTCTCAGCTCGCTTGGTCAGCGGTGGCTGATGGGAATCAGGAGAACGGTTGGGTCCCCTGACCGGGGATGCATCTGAAGATGAACATCATTAGACTCACCAAATGCTTCCTAATTATATAAACAGCTGCACTGTGTTGGTCGACCATGAGTAAATAAATGGACATATTGGATCAAGCTATGCTTTGGATTAAAACAATAATTTAGAATTACACTTGAAGTATGCTGTTATGATCCAGGTAGATATATACACCTTAAATACATTGATTGTATGGAGGCAGAATAGGTAAGTGGTTATGGGGTCGACTATTAGCTGAAAAAGTCCTGAGTTCAATACCTGACATGTCGGGTCCACCTGTAAGTATCCCTGAGCAAGATGTCTAACCCTACTTACACCTTATGCATGAAATTATACTCACTATGTCTTTTTTGGCAAAAGCACATAAATAACCAACCTACTACTAATTGTATGGATAGGACCTGGACTGGCAAACTGCATTGTTCCTTTGTTGTGTTTGTTTCACAGAATTCCTAATTGGCCACTTACCTCTGCAGTGCGTCTTCTGAGATCGTCCTGAAGATATTCTGTGAGGGGAGGCATCTGGAGAATCATGGCGACCTTTCCTGGGAGGGGAGACATCTGGGGAGTAATGGCGCCCTCTTCTGGGAGGAGACGTGTCTGAAGAGTCCTGCCGGGGCGAATCACTTCTGACTCTACTACTGCATTCCGGGGAGTCATGGCCGGGCCCTCTGGATAATCCGAGTTCCTCCCCTTCCTCTGTCAAGTCCTTTTCATCAGCTACCAGGGCAGAAGACACCTTAGAGATCTATTTTTAGATTTCATGGCTGCATCTCTTATCTTTATAAAGGGGCAGTCCATTAACCATTAATTAACTAATTTACCTCCCAGAATTCTCCACTTGTTGCTGGTCCTGAAGGCTTCCAGCTGTTTCACCTCCTCTGGCCGCTCATCGATCATTTCAGCAATCTGAGGGTTCAAGCACAAGCCTGTAAAGTTTAATGGTTGCATACCAGAGCAAGGAGACAACCGTACAGTACCGTAGACCACTCATAACAAAGCTTTCTTTACACTCAGAGAATTGTAACCAACGTACAAACTAAACAAATGCCAAGATATGTAGAAATAATTGCATACTTAAGCAATAGATACAAATACAATAGTGTAACGTTGTATAGTCACTGTAAACCAGATTTCATCCAAAGGTGATGTACAGTATTGATAATCTTACCACTGGAGCTTCCTCGTCATCATCTTCATTTTCCACATCTGATTTATTGGCCGTCTGCTTCCAATCGATATCATCATCCACTATCTTTAGCCTTGAGTAACAGAATATGAAAGAACATGTAATTTCCAGGCGTGCACATGCAGGTCAGAACTATATACGGTACGGTAGCTGGCTAGGCTAACGTGCTCGCAGAAGGCAACAGTACGGTAATTATACGCTTTACTTGCCTTTTCTCCGTAACTTTAACACGTTTCTTTTTAACCTTCTTTTTCCCTTTCTTGTCACCTTCGTCAGCAGATAAATACCTTTTCAGATAATCAGCTTTAGATAATTCTGCTTTCTTACTGCTACCCACAAAAGCCGCCATCCTTTCGGATCAGTGTCAGCTAATGTTGCCGGAAGCTACCGAAGCCTGAAAAGGCCAAGACATTTTTTTAATCGCTTATTCGTGTATTTTAATTGAAATACTCCTACGCATACTTTCTCTTTTCATCAAATATATTATAGAAGACAGACAACGAGTACTTGAATGTACTTTTATTATTTTCCAATTTCACACAGCAACATGTAACCATAATTAATGGATTGTAATGTATAGCCTAGGCCATAGTGCTGCAGCCTACAAAATATATTTGGCTATTACAGAGGGCCTACGTATGCAAAAGTATATACCTCTGCTCCATAAAAAAAATGCTTTGAATTTGTGCCAAAACAGTTTACTCATACCTTATTCAATATGTACATCTCATTCCTTATACCAGCTATGTTGAAACAGCATCATATTTTTTCAGAGCAGTCACAGGAAAGAGGGAAGGTAAAAACAGAAGCCAACAGAAAAAAATAGGGAGGGAGAGAGAGAGAGAGAGAGAAGAGAGAGAGAGAGAGATTAGCACAAGACCCTGCTAAAATGGATGCCTAGGAAAACGTGCATCTCCCTGTTTATGTCTCGGTCAGCGGTGTAAAGACAGATTCCAGCTGTTTGTATGGCAGAAGAGGAGAAGAAGAACACCAACTATCCAGGAGTAGGAGCTCTTGAGAAACATGCTGACAGCAGAGCACGGTACCAGGTGTTCTGTGGCAAAAAGAGAACATTTGCATGAACACAAAAGACGAATAAAAAACAATCAAAATGTTGTTGTTCTTTGCGACATTAACTTCAACTCTGTCATCCATTCAACACACACACACACCGGTCTCCACGTAGACAGAAGCCACCACCCCGGAGATCTTGCACATGAAGGTGGTGTTGTGGGGGAGCTTGTGTGTGAAGCCGATGAGCGTCATACGGTAGCCGTGAGGCTCTAGCTCCTCCACGTAGCTGCGGCCTTTGAACTGCTTCTCGGCGGCTGAGCCCGACACGTTGGTGTGGATCAGGTGCTCCTTGGAACCCGTGGACCAGGAGAACTCGTAGCTGTTGATGCGGCTGGGCTTGGGCGGGATGTTACAGTCTACCCTCAGCTCCTCGTCGTCCTCGACACACACCGTCACCGGGTCACATTGCATCGGCACCAGCAACACTGAGGCACGACAGACAGACAGACAGACAGACAGACAGACAGAGAGGTGAGGTTAATAGAACAACATATTGTATAAGATAATAACATAATAACTACATGTAAGTGTAATTTAATAAAAATTAGCAGTGTCTTGTGTGGTACTAATTAAGGATCCTATACTGTATTGCTTACAGCATTTGATATAACAGCAAACAACCATTGTGTAAAGATATAATGTAATGACAACATGAGCAAAGATGGACATCACACTCCCTCTGTGTGTGTAATCTGAGCTCCACTACATTACATTAGTTGCTGTAATGGTTCGGCTAAAAAATAAATTTTGCAGACCGAACCCACAACCTTTCAGGCATGCGGTCAACCTCCTTAATCACTAAACATCCTGTGGTCACCCTTATTTCCACAGTTGAGAAGGTGATTTGCTAAAGCAAGGCATGGGAACTACAGTATGTGGTGGCAGTATGGAGATACAACGTTTGTGGAAAAGCTTTTGTGTCACCTCCCAGTACGGCAAAGACAAGCATCAACTGGACCATGATGCTGCGTCACCTTGTGCAGGAAACAAAATAAACAAACAAACAAACAAACAACATTAACAGATACTCTCATATGCATACTGTAATTTAGAACATACACTGAAGCAGCATGGACTCAGACAAAATGGCAGACCAAAGAAATATTATGTATTTGTGTTTGTAGCTATTACCTCATGTTATTTTGCAATCACAAAATATACATTATAGTAACAGCATGATGTACATTGTATGTAAAAGGTATACTTGTTCTTTCAGACGCTATAGAAAATGTAGTTCAAACCCTTATATATTATTTATATAACATGGTGTTTTAGCAGTTGACAACCACTGCAGAATAACTGCACGTATGTTTTTTACCAGTCCAAATCATCTGTCTCAGCTTGATTATGGGCAGTCTACGCAATCTAGCATGCTTACTATATATATACTACCATTTTTGTCTTTCACATCTGTCCTGTTTTCCACTACACAATATGATTTGTTCTACAGTATTCTTATAGCTCAATATAACACAGCCTATGCACATTGCCTGTCCATGCCCTGAATAGCTGCCTTCTAGTACATTCCACATTCAACATGAATGATTCTCTCTGATGCCATCCTGGTCCTCATATCTTATCAAAATGTAAGAAAGCATATACATGTATTAGACTATAGTCTTACCTCTGGTTAGGGTTGCTTGTTATTGTTTCCACTTATGACTAGCCTGCTTAGCTTGTGTTCTAGCTAGCACTGCAGAGCATGTATTTTCTGACTTAAAGTGGCCGAGAGGCAGAGATGGAGGGAGGTGTAAGGGGGCGGCTGGTGATTCTGCTCTGCAGTGTGTGTGTGTGCGTGTGTGTGTGTGCGTGTGTGCGTGTGTGCGTGTGCGTGTGTGTGTGTGGGTGTGGGTGTGTGCACATGGCAGGCACTTTATTTTAGATAACACCACACTTTGACCTTCCTGGTGCTGGTCCCTCATCTCCTGTTCTCACCTTGACTTCTCCTTGTAATGCCCTTTTGTCTTATCATGCTGGCTGTACTGTATATTAGTCATTTTCCATTAATAACGTTATGATATTCACTCCAGAAGGCTTATTTAAAAACGTTACCATGCTAAAGTAAACATTCTATATAATCAATATTTATATATCAGTTGTGATGTCAAGGGACTCTTTTTCTTACTCGGATAAAATTGGTTTTCTATTGGAAATGACCAGAAACATAGAAACCTAGAGACTACAGCGAAATGTCTCCATCAAGTGGGTATTAATGGAATGTCAAGAGGGAGGTAAATAACCTGGGTAGGGATGGACGTGATGATGTTTGAAGAATTTCACATTGGTACGACATACGTAAAGCATTTTATTATTTGCTGTTTTCATAATTGACATAATTGTCCTATACCTGGCGCTGACGTAATTCATATTTAGAGACACCAACTGCATGTGGATTAATCCTGTCCACATTAGACTACTTTTATTATTGTGTTAGGTTGTTTATGTTCTTCTGCTGTCTTTGGTGTCACACAATCTTTTTGCTAAATTGTTACAAAAAAATAATGTATTGAAATAGACGCACCCAGTGAAATTTTTCTAATTCTATTAGTTTTGGGCAACATTATCTTTGCTTTATTAGTTTGCTAATAAAATAGCATTATATACAGCAGCCCAAAGTCGAGTTCCAGGTTAAACATTTGCATTTGTTTGCTTGCTCACACAGCCACAGATAGTTGTGTAGACTCGGGTAGGCTATCTCGGAAATAATCTGCCCACGAGTTAATCTGTTTTATCCCCGATAGGGTCTACCACGCAAAGGAGTTCATCAGGCACCGATTCAGATGGATGTCAGAATTAATGTAGCCTACACAAATGAGAGTAGTAGCCACACGGAGTTTAGAAAAAAATAAAACATTTGCATGCAAGCCCTTTGTGTTGAAATCTCTGCTCTGCATCCACGACAGGACCGAGGAGTCTGACCTTCGGTTTCATTATACGTAACGTAAGGCATGGTGACTTCACCCCCGCATAGACTTGCAGATATTCATCATAGGGGGCAGAGGAATATATCAGGCATTTATAGGATTCACTGGGAATTCAAACTGGCAACGCCGATTTAGACATGGACACCACCGGAATTTTGATATTTCTGATAACATGCTGTATTCAAGGTAGGCCAGTTCAAAATCACATATAATCCCATTGTTGGTTACTGTACGAGCATGATATATGTTTTTATAAAATGCCAGTAGGCTATTTTCTTCTGATTTCACTCAGATGATTAAAAAGTTGTATTCTGTGTTGCCACTTGCCAGCCACATTGTTGGGGGATTCGTAAAAAGGCTATGTTCATTAATAACTGAATGAAATATGAATACAGTATTTATTACCAGCGATTCAGTGTTAAATGTTAAGAGGGTTTATTAGTAAGTTATCAATACGTTTTTAACATTTGGAGCATCTTCTAGCAAACAAATAGTAGTTTTTGTGGTCATTAATACCTTTTTATGGTTCCTAATAATTCTATAAGATATTGTGTCTGGCTTATCTTGCCCACAAAATATTTGCTAATCACCAAGCTTCAAAGAAGTGCAACTATGTATTAACTAATAATGATATTGGGGTAAACTTGGTGATGAACCAGAAACAAAAGCGCCATCAGAATACCATTGTACTGTAAATGTTGAGAACAGTTTAGAACAGTTACAGTACAATCAGTTGAGACTCAAAAAGTAGTATTTATTCAGGACCATTTAATTTCATAAACATTCTCATATCAAACAGATTCATAGCTTTTTTTCTGGAACATTCTAGTAAGCCTGCTTATCTCTGGTGATGCTCAAAGGAATATAACAAGACATACTATACTCCTCTGTATTATTAGGATGAAATAATCTGTGTAACTAGATAAATTGTTTCTATTTGCTGGCCAGTCCAAGGTCTTTTTGCCTATTATTTTGGGGAGTGTTTCACTATTTGAGGGAAGTGGCAAGGGGTGTATATGATGGCTTTCTTGTTTTGCCACTATGTATCTCTGATGTCCTCATACTTATACAGTCTCTAAACTTCATTGTCCATTTGTCAATAGTGGTTTTCAAACAGTATGATAAAGTGAATAAGATTATGAGGGGCTTGGGATCCTCTCACCAATATATCACTTGGTATATTAATATTTTAAGTGAACCAATCAAAATGAGAAAACTTTTGAAACTGTCATTAAATAGATTAATAAATAAAAAACACTTCTGGATCTTCAGCCCTGCCATTTGAGGACCACTGCTATATCACAGCATATACTCGTTCTTTTATGTGTAGACCTATTTAATCCAGTGACCCAGTGTCAGCCGTTGCATAGTTGTGTTACTACGAGGAGTTGGAGGTCCTGTGAGGCTACTACAACAGGTGTGTTGGTGTAATCACATCGGCTGCTGCTCTTGAATGAATAGACCAACCCTGTTCTGACTACAACAGGTGCGTTAGTGTAGTAGACTAATCACACCATGCAGTTGGCACAAGAGATGGGTATAAACGCAATGCTAAAATGGATTGTCGCGACATATGGGTGTGTTGAGCTGTTGTGACATCTGGTGTAATTTATTTTTTTCACTTCCCTGGTGCCAGTTGAGCAGTTATTTGTTTTTGTGTGTGTCTGTAGCCAACACGTGTATCCCATCCTAACAGGAGTGTGTTTGTTGGGGCACTGTGGCATATTATCTTATGCCATGCATGAGAGTTATGTTGAAGCACAGTGTGATGGATTAAAGTTGCAGTGCATGGGTCCAAGTGTGCACATGTGACAATATGTTATTGATGCAAAGGTTACTCTGTAAGTGCATGCTGTCTGTGAGCAAGCTAGCCTATTATTGGTACTCACTGTTAAAAGTGTTTGTCTGCATTTAAAAGTCCTTGTTGCCTTACAGTAACTCACAATAACTTACAATATGTTCAGACATTTACCGTGTGGACAATAAAAAATTGAAACAATATGACATTTTATATTAACTTTTTTTTTTTACAGTGATATGGCTAAATCAGTTAGCCAAATGTATTGTTAGGTGCTTGCACAGACATGCTCTCAAAACATATAGTTGCCAGTTTAGCAGCACACAGTCAGAGAGACATCCCCCACACATATCAACATAATCCACTGGCCACAGATGGAACACTGAAGCACCACCCTAGGGAAATAATCCAGCATAACAAACACACAAACCCTCCTGTCATTTACACGACATTTGATTTTGATCTCCCGCACAGAAGGATCAGCCTCATTGCTTTCTCTATGTGCTTTTATGCAATGTTTTCCCCATCATAGACATGTACTGTATGCCAGTTGGGCTCCATCTTATTCCCATTCCCCTGTACCTACATGCAGAAGCAACCATCATCATAATCCTGTAAACTCCACTTGAGCACAGTCCAAACACACACTGTCTATTCCAGAAGTTTCTGAGATTACATTAAACACACACACATACAGTACAACATACATTTGAAATCATACAATCAGAACCAGACCACGATCAAATAGATTCTAATCGATGTAGAAAAAAAACGGACTCATACAAGCGAGTGCACACACATACAGGCGCACGCACACGCACACACATATGTACAAGAACATGTACTTTGTTGATCGCTATTGTACGTTGCTTTCAAATGGTTGACTTTGGTTTAGTTCATGTAATAGTCAGTACAGTAATGGTCTAGATTAATATATATTACTGTACAGTACATACATACATACATAGAACATCTGTAAAGCTAGTAAAGATTTCCATTTTACCGTAATAGAGTTTTTAAAAAACTTCTTAGTTATTACACATAAATTATTTACATATCACATGATTTCTGAAACCTGTCACTCAAAGAGCACAACCATACTTCGCTTGCCTTCTCCAAACTCAACACAATCAAAATGCTACATTTATTCATCAGTGTTTCTGATGAGATTAGGGTTATGCTTTATATCAAAATATGGATCCAGGTTTGTGGTAGTATGAGACAATGTAGTAACATTGTACTACAGTAACTGCAGTAATGTTTTGGAAAAATACATATTTTCTCTTTCACCATTGCATTGGGAATAGTGTACAGTATACCTTTCAACCCCTCTTAGCAGCTTATGTTCACTAGAACATAGTATCAGTGTAGACATATGGTACAATTTGCTTGTTCAATACATTCATCTTTAGATTTAGAATGTCCAAACCTTTACTAAAATGACAAAAGCAAACATTACATTTTGGGATGTGTTTATGATATTCTGAATGCAGTGAATCATTTTTCAGTAGATATGATCCATTTCGCATGTGTGTAAAATGTTTAGATCTTTATGTAGTTTTGGAAAAAATTAGACCTATTTTCAGAAAACGTGGAAGCAATTGTCAAAACTGTCATAGAGCATTCAAATGTTAATTTAATGCTAAACGATACAGAATATTTGAGTATTTTAAGGATTTCCAACATATGTGTGTGTGTGCTCTGCCTCTGTGAAAGTATTTGGATTTCCATTGAAAGTAAATGAGGCGGCCAATGATAATCCCTGATCAATCACAGATTTGGTGGTCTAAAGATTAAACATTTAATCTGTTCTCACCTCTCTCTATTTTCCTGGCCCACGGAGGCTATACGGGCCATTAGTACATCTAAACCAGGAGAAAATAGTTTCTGTGTAGGACGATGACAGATTAAAAAAATAATCTTTATTGACTTCATGACTTTAATAGTGCAGACACAGTTGCCAGTATATTTTTAATCCAGTCACAGACTCAAGAAGTGCCTTGTAAAGCGATAAATATACTGACCTGGGTCGAACCTGTTGGGATCTGTCTATCACATCTCTGATCCAGTCTTTTCCTGTTAGCTCTTACACCTCTGATCTCCACCTCAGTATGTTTCACATAGAAACACACAACCCCTCTTCAATTGGGCAAGGAAAAACTCACGGAAAATAAATTAATTCAAGAGTAACTGACCTCATTAATACTTCTTTCTTGGTATTTGGGTCATAGGAAATGTTAGCGATTGATTCCTGTTGAAAGTATAGTAGGCTAAGCGATTGTAAACTAGTACACTCTTTGTGAAATTCACCAAATATGCTCACTATACCATTCCCTGTGCATATTAAAAAATGATCTGGTGTGACATAGCTCTGTTATACAAACATAAACATTGTTGTGGTGCAGACCGCACACAACAACAATAGCCTTTGCAGTGCATGTCCAATGGGGCGGAGCTTCTGAGGGAGCACCGCGCACCGTATGGCATTGAAGAGAGATGTGCTTTTGATTTAGTTGAGTTGAAATATCAACAATCTTTCTCTTAAATTACTTACTATACCTTTAAAGGTATATAAACTATAAGGAGTTTTGGAGAAAGCCATGATGCTTCCTGGTGTTTAGCCTGCATATCCCATGAGCCTCTTTGCCTCTTGTTGAGTTAGCAATGCAACATCAGCTGCAATTATCAGGACATATATGGATTGTGAAACATATTGAGTTCACATAGGTTATATTTTGATATCAAAATATAACGAGAAACAAAGACAGGTCATTAAGGTTAGGCAACTGCTAATCTCTTATTAGGTTGAGGCTATATACTGTAAGCAGGATATATTGTAGATGTTGTAGACAGCCGTGTCAATGCCACACTGCAACTCTTGAATTCCACTGCACGTGAAACAATGTCACTATTGTTATGTCAGTTTCCCATGGTGCGCTCATTTGCCAGTGCACTTCTGTGTATGGATTTGTTGTGCCATCTGGCC
This sequence comes from Amblyopsis hoosieri, assembly GCA_027564755.1. Taxonomy (NCBI): domain Eukaryota; kingdom Metazoa; phylum Chordata; class Actinopteri; order Percopsiformes; family Amblyopsidae; genus Amblyopsis; species Amblyopsis hoosieri. Next base: position 13,505 of record JAODUE010091288.1, read on the forward strand.
TGCTGAGGTCATTTTCCATACTCTAAACAAAAGCAGAATAAGTGTTGAATGGAACCAGTGAATACAAGGTAGAAGAATAGACGGTAGACATGGATAGACACACTGTATGTGTGAGATAGAGACATTGAGGAGGGGGGGGGATATGTGTCTGAGAGGTATAGAGAGGTATTGATTGTTACCAACTCACCTTAAGCCCTCAGACACAGATTAGTTTGCAGCTTCACCTGCATCTGTCTCTGAGTGTGTGTGTGTGTGTGTGTGTGTGTGAGAGAGAGAGAGAGAGAGAGAGAGAGAGAGAGAGAGAGAGAGAGAAACATGTGACAAAATATAATGGAGTAAGGCACTCTGGATTTATTTTATTCAAAGT